>CM034147.1:577158165-577460665 GCA_019776745.2 Taxus chinensis | reverse complement strand
AGTGACCAAGTGAATGTGCCAAGGAGACAAATAAGGTGCGTGCCACTTGCAATAAAGATCTCTGAGCCAGAATATGTATGTAAGTTATCCAAATAACTAGGAGAGTTATATGGATAACATTTTTGGTAACTTTCAGAGGCCATCTTTCTACTAGATGAAGGAGATCGGTAGCCTAGAGAATCTATTGAACATGGTGTCTGCTATGTAATAATGAAATTCTAACCTTTACCTTTGAATAATCACTCCCGAAGTCACTTGAAGGATCATTTCTTGACTTTATTTTGAATCTTTCAAAATGCTAAAAGAAGACCGACACCTTAGAAGCAAAAAGAAGAGTGTGCACAAGAAGCATGTGAGAAGAAAGAACCATGTACAAACAAAAATGTGCGCAACACACTTGGAGGAATTGAAACTACTCTAATATATACAAAATGATGTAGAAAACTTAATGGAAGGATTTGAGATAGATCCCATTTACTGGGATTTGCATCGTGCCTCCATCAATATGAGTTAATTCGAAAGATTTAACCTCCTTTGCATGAATTGATGATGTATGAGCCACTCCAAAGTGCATCAAACTTTGAATGGTGCCCTGGTTTAGCTCTGTCAGTATCCCATTTTAATATCAATTCCCCAAATTTGAAAGCTTGAGGCCAAGCCTTTTTGTCATACCATTTATTTGTTGTTTTCTAATGCTGTTCTAGCTTGATCATGATAGAGTTCCTTGATTCTTCAAGACTAACTAGGTCTACCATTTTGATTTCTCTCTGGTATGTGCCTTCAAAATTATATTTGATGGGAAAGCACTAATGAGTTCAAATCAAGTTTCTAAGGGAAGGGTAGCCTCCTTTCCATACATAATCTTGTAAGGTGAAGTTCCTGTTGCTTTTTTAACTATGATTCTATGCATCTAAAGTGCATGTGTGACCTTTGTGTGCCACTGTCTTTGGATGATACTCATTGTGTGCTTCATGATCATGATTAGGTTCTTGCTTGTTGAATTTTTCAAAACCATTTCCTTGAGATTAATAGTTTTAAGAAGTCTATACCTTGTGACTATACCTTTGAGAAAGTCAAGGATCATTGAATCGGTCAATTCCTTAAGTGTGAAAGCTTTTGTCCATCTGGTAAAGTAGTCTGTAGCTGTCAAGGACCCATCTATATCTAGCGCTTGAAGGTGGATTGATCATGCATATGAAGTTGAGACCCCACTGTGCAAAAGGATGATCTGCTTGGATTGGTCGGAGGGGAAGCGCTGCTAATCTCTTCTTTCCTGCAAAGGAAAGTGAATTCCTTACATTTTATGACCCACTTGTGTGCATTTTCAAACAAGGTAGGACCAAAATATACCTACCATTATGATATTCATTGATGTATTCTTGGTAGAGAAGTGTCCACCAGAGAATCCATCGTGAAATTATGCTAACACCTTTTCAGTTGCATGCCATCAATACACCTTAATAACACACCATCCTAGATTTTTCTTGAAGATAAGGCTATCAATTAAAACATAAGGAATAGATTGTAACCTCAAATGTATTATCTTTGCCTTGTTTAAACCAGGAGGGTATGTGCCCTCAAAAAGGAATGTGATCATGTCCTTCATCCAATTGTGTGTGCGCTAGGATCTATATTTTTCTCAAGTTCTACATGTGGGAAAGATTCATCAAGGAACAATGAAGTCTCAGATTCATTATGTGCATCCTCAGAAAGCTGCTTAGTAGAGTGTGCTACCTCTTACTAGATTTTTTGGCTTTGATTGTCACATCATACTCCATGATTTTAGGTCACCCATCTTGCTCTCTTCTTCATTGATTTCGGATCCCATGATGAAGTCTCTAACACTAAAGAGTGGGAAACTAACACATTGATGTGGTTTTTGGCGAGCATGCTCTTGAAATTATTAAGCACGTGCATGATGAAAAAGACTTGTTTCTCTGTGTGACTTGTATTTCAATTCATAATCCTTCAGTGTCTGATTGAAGAAATCCATTGGTTGTTCTAGTTCTTGTTCATTTTATTATGTCAGGACAACAACAAGACTTACATCAATGCAATAAGCATAAAGGATGAAATCCTTGGAGTAATCCGGGTTGATTATTTTTGGCACACAAGTAATATATTGATTGATTTTGTTAAAGCTATCTATTCCTTTTGTTGTCCACTCGTGAAGGCTATGTCCTTCTTGAGCATAAGGGTGATGGGCCGAACCAGTCCTATAAAGCAAGGAATAAAACACCTACCAAAATTGATCTTACTGAGGAAAGACTGCAAGGATTTTTTGTGTGCCAAAAGGGAAAGATCCAAGATGTCTGAAATGTGCTCGAGATCAATTATCGATGCCATCCTTTGAAACTACATGACCCAAGAGATTTCCCTGTGCCACTACAAAATTTGACTTCTTGGGGTTAATAGACACCCCAAACTCTTTAGCATCTCTCAAATATTTTCTCTAGGTGTGCTCATGTGATTTGCACTCTGCTTTGAGAATACTATAATATCATCAAGGTAAACCAAGATGAACTCATTGATGTAACCTTTGAAGGCAATGTCCATGGTGCAATAGGAATGTTGCACCTATGTTTGATAGACCAAAGGAGATATTCAGATATGCATATGTTCCCCACTTGGTTGTAAACGCCATCTTGAATTAATCCTCTTCCTTGACGAAGATCTAATTGAAGCCAGAGTACCATCCAACATTGAGAATCTTTGTGTGCCATCCATAGTCTGTAATATCTGCTCCATATAAGGCAAATGATAATTGATCCTTTAGAGACACCTTGTTCAAATATCTGAAATCAACGTAGAGCCTGATTTGACCATTCTTTTAGCGTACCAGAACTAGATTCGTGACCCAAGTTGAGTACTTGATAGGAAAAATAATATTTTCCTCAATGAGTTTGGATAAATCCTTTCTCATAAGGGTCTCTATCTTTGGATTGACTGGTCATTGTTTCTTGTCTGATGGGCTTGATACTGGGATCAAGCTCAATAGAGTGTTGAGCAACACTTGCATCAAAACCTTTGAGGTCTTCATACTCCCATGAAAATATATCACTGTATTTTTGGCAGAGAGATATCAAGGCCTATTTTTCTTCATGCGTGCAAAATCTTTACTGAGTAACAACTCCTTTCTGTGTGCAATCCTGACTGGAATACAATCCTCTTGTGCGATGCACATATACTTTTCTTCACCATTAAACTCATCATCAGGGTTAAACATTTTATCTAAGGTGACCAGCCCTTTAGGAAACTTATTTGACTTCAGTTGAATCACTTGGTCACCATAGCTTTCATACAAGTCAGCTTCTATACTTGATGAGAACTCAGTTTCATTCTAGATGAACTGGACAATGATTCTTGTCACTTTCAAAACACTTGCGAGCTAGTGTTGTTATTTGGAGATGGATGGTCTAATCACCATATTAATGTGCTGCATATTTTTTGTGACAAAGTCCTAAGCAAGAGAGAACTGTGAACAAAGCATGGCCATCTGGTCAACTTCCTTATTCAATTTTCGTGGCACCACCTACATATTTAGAGCATCAAATATCTCAAGGAGGTCCCAAAATATGTGTTTATAAGCTTTGAGAAGCTTATTCTTTTTCATGAGCATTTGTTGGTGACTTGTGGATAACCAATTATGTATCCCCAAATATCTATGGAAACACCTTAATCCCTTTCTTCTTAGTAATGAGAAGGCCATGTACCAATGTTTCATATTCTGCTACATTTTTGGCAGCATGTGAACTGCAACCTGTGTGTGAAAAATAATCTCTCATCCTTAGGAGAAATAAGAACAACTCCTGCGCCTACACAATTTCTTCTTTTGGAACTATCAAATTATAACTTCCATAGACTAGGTTATGCTTAGTCTTTCTTGAGCATGCACGACAACACACCTTCTTCTTCAAGGATACAATAAGTGCCAAGCCCAATTTCAAAAGCTTCTATCTCTTCAGCATATGGGTCAAATTTATGGTGCCTCTTTCCCACACACTCATCTAGAAAAAGGATCATGTAGAGGATGAGGAATAAGCTACTCTTCAGAAACTCAGTCTTGAATTTCTTGGATTAGGTAGTTGGCTTGGGGAGGGGAAATGAAATTATATGACTTTACATGATAAGAAAATATAGGCTCAACTTGTATGGTAAATTGGGTACCATACCTTTTCTTGAGTAACATATGGGACCCATTAGAGGACAAATAACCACCCACTTTAGTAGTAAAATGTCTTGATAAACATAAGGCAAATAAAGGGGGCAGATCAATGATTGACACATCTTGAGTTATTGTGAAACTTGGACATGCATGGAGATTTAAATCAAGATCCTTGATCATTCCTAGGGTAGTGATAGTTGAACCATCATGTTGTAGGACTCCTTTTGTCAGGGGGCTATACTTAAGACCTAGGACATCAACAATATTTTTAGGCATGATAGAAGTACTAGCACCTAAGTCAATCATGCAGTTATGGACAAGATGTTTACCTATGGTCAAAGACATTTAAAAGGGTGGGGTTTTAAAAACTTCACTTATTATCCTCTTCTTGGAAAATATTAATAGAAGCACAATGTTTTGTGAATAGCTGGATCAACATGTGCAGAAGTTAGGGCCAGAGCCTCATGCAACATGTCACACTGAGATGGAATAGTCAGGGCATCCCACATTGTGAAATTTATGTTTGTCTTTTTCATCTTGTCCATAATGGTCAATGGAAGGCCTAGTGACTTATGCATTTGAGGAACAACAACATCTTTTCTTGATTTTTCACTTGCAGAGGGAGGGACCTTAGCTGAAACAAAGGCTTGACCTACCAAAGGAGGGGCACGTGCACACTATTTCTGGAGGAGCTTTACGTGGAACCTCACGTGTACTGGAACTTGTGTATTTTTACTGCTGGATGCCTTAGCTACATCTTTATGCTTCTGAGGCTTTGCTTGTTTTACTAGAGTTGTGACATGCGTGCATTCCAGGCTCTAGCATTCTCCTTTTGTTTCTTTTGTTGTTTGCAACTTGGGTGCATGCAATTTGTTTACATCATCTGTAGCTTGGTTGATTGAACATAACTCCTCCGCACCAAATAAAATTTGATTTGAATCTAGAGGAGCTTCTAGCCTTTCTTGGTTATCTTATTTAGGTGCACTTGTTGAAGGCTAACAACTGGAAGCATTTTGGATCATATAAGCTTGTGCATGCACATCATTACCGCAAGTGATACTACTGTGAGGCATGTTACAAGGGAAGCACCATTCAGACTCCTATGCACCAAATTGTTCTAAACTAGAACAAGTGCCTGAATTATACTAGGTGCTGGAAGAGAAGGTGGGGGAGGAACAAATTGCAAGGGAAGATGTGCATTAGCATGTCATCTATCATTCTGCTAGTTTTGTGTGTACCTATGTTTTGTATATTGATTCATCCAAGGCTGATTGTTTTGATTATGTGCTTGATTGGAATTATTTATGAAGGCTTGCGCTTGTTACTTCTCAACAGAGATGCCTTTATTTGACAAGTTCTTAATCAGGGTCTTTAATTATTCATTTTATTTCTACTGTCTTGGAGAGTAGGAAGTGGATAAAGCAGGTTTTGCATAATTACTCATGAATAGGAACAAGAGTAACAGAAGGCTAGGGATCTTGTGCCATTTCTGGGAATAAGGGAATAGGCAGTCTAGGAGCTAACTTTCCTTCTTGAAAAAGACTATTTTCATGCCCTTACTACAATATTATAATCAGTTGGTAAAGTCCTACCTCCCATGGATTGAATCATGACTGAGATGTCACTATTCAACACCTTTAGATAATATAGGAAAACATGTTGAGTTGTAGGCCTTACCACAAGAGGGATTATGTCCCAAGTCTTCTGAAATCTGATATTGAAATCAATCATTTGCTTGTTGGGTGCCCTCCTTGTTGCTGTCAGTTGCTTCCACCAAAGATAGGTGATTTGACTTGTCTTCAAAGTAATTACAAAGAGCTATTCCAAGCTCATCCCAAGTGGCAATAGATCCAAGTCTTGAGCCTCGGTACCATTGAAGTGACTTTACCTTTGAAAGAGGCTACAAATAGCCTAACTACTACATCATCATGTGTGATTAGATAGAGTGAACACAAGTTTACTATATCTGGATATGCTCCTGAGGGGTGACTTGATTCTCACCTAGTAAAGTATGGAATACTTTGAGTGAAGCCATTTGGCATATCATGTTGCACGGTTAGAACCAAAGGGCTTCTACTAGTGAAGTTGGAGAAAGTTCCTCACTGGAGGAGGTGGCTGATGTGCATCATGGCAACACATGTGCACAGGTGTTCTAGTGTGAGGAGGATTTGAATGGGTGCAGGTGACGCTAGAGATGGAGATGTGCATGTGGGTCTTCTGCTACAAACTCTTCTTGTAGATAGCTAAAGGTACTCGAAAGAATGCTTTAGTTGCTACACTTTTTCCTTGTATGCACTCTTCTCATGAAAGGCATCTCAGGACTTCTAAAAACAGAGATATGGAAGTGTTGGGAATTCACCATATGTGTTGAAATGAGCCTCCAAAGGCTAGAAATACTAAGTCCACACACCAAAACTTAGCAATATAAAATTTAAGCTTTCAATATTGGTCCCACAAGGCATGCCAGAAACTGTTGGTTGTCAAACTTACACGTCGTGTCTTAGATCTAGAAGAGATCGAGTCATTTGAGACAACAATGGAACTTGTCTCCAAGTTGTGGGACCTTGCACACTTGAGATGGGATCTCTGGAGAAGGTTAGTTCCTCTATCCATTTCTATTTCTACTGCTAATGTAATGATGAAAGGGAAAACTAAGCTAACAATGCTCAAGGGGGGGGACCAGGATAAAAGGATAACAGAAAGGAAAAACTAATCTAAGGAAGGTGATAGCACCAGAAAAAGAGGGATGAACACCATCTTTCTGAGAACAAAATGAAAGGAGAAGGCATGAAAGATAGGCTAGGCATGTGTAGCACAACTAAAACACATTTACCAGATCAGTTTCATGGAACACAACTAGAAAATGGAGCTATAAGGGATATAGAGTGAGCACAACAAGCACACAATGTAAAAGAAAGACAAGAAGAAAGAATACAAACATGCTTAGGACATAAAATAGTCACAAAACGATGGTTCTATTACTTCTTGAAATGCATTGAACTGTTACAATGGTGAAAGAGGCCAATATCCACTTGCATGAGCTAAATATAGAGGTCTATGACTCAGAATACATAAATATGAAGTCCTTAGCAAAATGTGTAAGGATAGAAAGTGTCTAACATTAACAATGACCCCAACTCTTACATTTATAGATGAATCGATGAAAGAAGAAGAGAAGGAGGGAAAACCTGAATTTTAAATACAACCACCAACAAGAAACATTCAATGCCTGCAAATCCATAAAATGTGCTTCCCCAAGTCTGTTTGGCATGTTGGAGAAGGAAAGAGGGCAGATCCAGATCAAATCGGGTGGCTACAATAATTAGATCTGCTCATTAATTCCCAGAAATATGTTTTACCATTTCTCACCTACTAGATCCACCAAGAATTTGAATTTGAATATCTATAACTATAGCCTACATCAACAGCTATCGATTGAGACTAGGCATGTGCCAATCGAAGCTCTATAGAAAAATATATGGCTATCAAAAGATTGTTAGAGTCATCTACGCACGTAAGACACGTGGCGTGTGTGGATTGGCTGAAAGGATGGCCAATTATGTAAATCTTCTTATCATTTCTGCCACGTGTCACTTATTGATTTGCTGCAAGAATTCAATGTCCTGTTGGCACGCTTTGATTGGTTTCATGTGGCACACTCAAGCATGTCAGAGAATGACGTAGCACAAAATGGCACAGAGGAGGGCACAAATTCATGCACGTAGAAGAATGAGGCGCAAGAAGATGATGGAGGGAAGGAGCACACAATTACAATGTGTGTAGAGGAAAGGGAGCATGGGGATGCCAAATACTTAGATGATTTTGGGAACCAAAGGCCAAGGTGCGCATAGAAGGTGAAGCAATGCAAAGAAGGTAGAAGCGGAGAGAGTGCGTGCAAGTAGAAGATGGAACAAGGAAGAAAAGGAAAAGGAAAATAAGGGAAGAAGGCATGAAAAGGAAGGGATGCACACAAGGTGCACATGGAATCTGTAACCATGAAAATGTGCCAAGTATATAGCTAGAGTGTGCACAACCTGCAATGAAGGTCTCAGAGCCAGAATATGTACGTAAGTTGTCTAGATAACTAGGAGAGTTATTTGAATAACAATAATGTAATAAGAACATGCAATAAACTAATAACATATTCCATGTATATTCAATACTTTCAGTGCACATTAAAGGTTTGAATATCTAGTAGAAAATGACAAAGTTACAGCCGTATATTCTATATATGTTTATTAATTCCAGTATATATTCATCTAGTCAATATAAAGTTAATAATGAATATTCAAATATTAATTACACAAACATGTATTTCTAATAAATGATAAAAATGCACTAAGATAAAGGAATATACACTAAAAAAATTAGTTTGACGTGTTTTATTGGAAAAACAATAGGTCAGACGCAAGGGTGAAAAACCTTGTTTTTTTGGACAATCACTATGATGTATTAGATATAGTTCATGGAAAACAAAGGAATAAATAAAATGCACTAAAATAAATGACATTCTTCACATATTTAATATTCCATCTATTTTCTCAAACTAGTCACATTTACATCCAGTCAATATAAAGTTAACAGCTGATATTCAATTATTAACTACATAAATAAAGAGAAAACGTATTTATCTTCAGATATTCCACATTTGTTAAGACAAGTGATTCACATATGCATTGCACATGTAGACATTCTTCTCGTATTTAACCTTGTATCTATTTTCTAACATCCTTCACATATTCAGTCAGTCAATATAAATTTAACCATAGATTTTCAAATATTAACTGCATAAATAAAGACAAAATTTATTTATCTCCATATATTCTGCATTTGTTAAGATAAGTGATTCACATATGCATTGCATATGTAGACATTGATATCATATTTAACATTATATGTATTTTTTGACATCATTCACATATTTAGTCATTCAATATAAAGTTAATCATATACATTCAAATATTAACTACATGAACTACGATAACACTTATTTATATTTAAATATTCCTCAAATGTTAAGGTAAGTGATTCAGATATACATTGCATCTGCAGACATTCTTCATGTATTCTACATTCTTTCTATTTTCTGAAATTCTTCACATATTCAAACATTCCTTGAATACATTGAATATTAAGAAGGTAGCAGTCATTTACCTCCTACATATGTGGCCTGTATGCAAATCTGAATTTGGTTTACAACTTTACTAGTCATGTGGTTTGTCAATTTTTTCCACAAAAGAATTGTTAACCATATTCATCCAATATATATTAATATATCCCATTTCAATTCGAATTCATGAATTTTGGAAGGATTATTCAAATTTTTTAGGGATATTTATTACTTGGCATTATTTTGATTTTTGTGGGAAAAATGGCAATTCTAATACAATTTTTTTTACAGGTGCAACAATTAATGAGGTGAAGGTGGCAAAAGGAAGGACAATTCTAATAAAAAATCTGGAGAAATTTGTTTTTAAAAAAATTAAAATATGTTTTAATTTCATATTGGCAACTTGAAAGGCTTTGCATTTAAGTGCTTGAATATATGTGAAATGTGATAAATGTGAACAAGTTTGTTCGTATGTATAAACAAGTGAACTTTTGATTATGTACACAAATGTACTTATTTTATTTATGTTGGAATTTTAATACTGCAAGTTGTCTTTTAATTTCAAGTCTCAAACATGGGAGTATAAATGTTAATGTTCCTAACGTGTCACTTCATACATGTTTTGTAGTAAAGAGTGTACTAATTGTTCAAATTTTATAAATATTTTGTAAGATTTAAATTTTGTAAAAATGTCCACATTTATTGGGTCCTTTCAAGTATATTAATTTAAAATTATTGGTCCACTTAGTGAACCCCACCCTCACAAAAAGGTGTAAATCTATAGGTGCATGTTATTTGATGGAATATCTCTATATGAATGCACTCTAAGTGAGGTGGACGGTGGAGATGAAAGGTGAGTTGAACAAATATTAGACTATTGTGTTTGTGCGTCGATTTGGAGCACACAATCTACATCCAATGGTTGGCTAAGACTTAGGCTCAACATACGCATGGGTGTAAGTGTTTCATCACCATTTGTACCTTGTAAGATATGTAAAATCACCCATAATGGAAAACAACAATAGATTTATATAAAAAATGGTATTGGGTATGAGCGAATGGTTCATTATGAGCGGAGTTAAATGTGTTCTACTGTGGAGTGACATCGAGGTTAATACTGGAGTTATGACAAGGGAAAAGATGTAGTCCCTGTTGGATATGGATCATTGTATATATCCACAACATTTTTATTTCATTGTTTTATTGTCATTTCATGCCAAAGTAAAAAAATGTTTTTCCTTTGCCTTATGTTGGTAGAATTTGCTATCACTAGTGGTCTCTAGTGTGGGGAGTCCGTCAAGCTCTACAATCTACTATCTCTTCTATAATTTACAGTTGAGTAGGTTTGTTTTTACCCAATTAAATCTCCTATATAGGTTAAATGGGTGGTTTCCTCTATTTACTTTTTTGTTAATAGTAGGTGAGAATTGATATATATAGACACCTAGAATTCGGTCAAGCAATTTTAATACATAACTATAATTAATTATCCTCTTTCTCGTAAATTGAAGACACTTCGTTAATAAACCACCATCGTCCCTCTATCATTGTTAATTAATTACATTTCGCTAATTAATTATCCCTCCTATCGCTCAGGATGTCGATTAACGACTTTTCGTTAATTAACGTCCATTTCTACGCAGGTCAATTAATTATTCTTAATTAATTATGACCCCTTATCTAAATCAATAAATCATCATTTATTGAACCATTTCCTCCCTTAAAATCTCTCGAATCGTACTAACTTTTTTCTAAAGCCTCTATAGGCATACCGCTTTCTATTAATTAATCACCTTTGATTAATTAAACCCCTTTTCAACTCCCACAAAGTGCACATACTTTATTAAATATACATGGCCTTTGTATTTCTTCTTTGGGGTTTATCCCACATTCATCAATTTGCTAGATTTTCCGGAACTAGCAAGCTATATACGAAACCCCCCCTCCTTACCTTTCTTCTTACACCTTATTTGCCCTAGGATAAACTATAGGCGTTTTGATCTTGAGCCATTCTCCATTGAAGGAAATAGTTTCTCCATCTTGCATCCATTCTCTCAAATTGAAGAACATGGAAAGATTCAAAAATTACCTTGTAGCCATGTCTTGGTGAAATTCCATCTTCAAACCTTGAGGAAATCACTCCCTTTTGATTACTTAAGTGATCTAAATAGGTTCATTTGTTAGATTAGCAATCTAGAGAGTAAGAAATAGCTTAGCATTTTGATTTGACATTGTTCATGCATTAAAGAAGTTGTTTCTCATAAGCTCTTATCTTGATGGTTTTATAGTATTTTTGATTGATTTCTTAGAAGCTATTAGGTGTTAGCTTTCTTTTAGCATGGAAATTTTATATATGTTCACATTTGGCATGCCTCGTGGGAGGGATCCTTAGTCCCTTAACATTTGATGTCAAGTTTTGATAGTTTTATTTCAATTTAGACTAACCCTAATCATCCACATGTTAAATAACTCAAATTATTTAATGTATTTTGTTAACTTTGCACGCATTGAGTCTCTTTTGTAGGTTTAATTGTAATGGGTTGTTAATTTTGAGCTAAGATAGTAAAAATTTGACCTTTTTGAAGTTTCTTGCATCAAAATTTTGTATTTTTGACGTCATTCCAAGTACACGTGCATGTGTTAGGCTGGGTCACACATACTTATTTAGGGGCATGCTACTATTGCAAGGTCCACGTAGGTGCTTCTCTAGCTACGCATACGTTTCATTGCTATTTTACCCTCTGTGTTGTTTTGTTAGACTTGCGCATATGCTTATAGGTCCACGCAGGTACTTGTCTATCCATGCATGCATCATTCTATATCTTTGTAGTTTGTTTTCTTTTCAGACCCATACATGTGATTTTAAGTTTGCATCCTCGTCTCTCTGGCTACATGTGTGAGTCACTATCTATGTTTTTTAGTAGAGCTGTGTGTGTGTGCTCTTAGGTCTGTGCAACCGCTATTAAGGGCGCACAAGTGTTATAAGTGGCACACATGTCCTCTCTAGTCCACGTAGGTGTGCTCTATTGGATTTTGGGCACTCTTTTCAAGTTTGCATGAATTTTGATCTCTGTTATTTCTAAGATATTGCAGGTTTTTGGAAGACTGACTATTGTTACAGGGTATATTGATTCATGTTTCTTGCTAACTTGTTTGATTTAATCTAATGAATATTTTATTTTCACTTGTTAGGATAGAATTATGTATGCTCTTCCCTCGCACCTTCTAGGTGATCTTGGGAATCAAAAACAAATCTACACTTTTTTCATGATTTCAAACTATTCATTGAATCATGGTTAAGGGAATGAACATCACTTCAATTAAAATGAATTGTTATGCACTTTGATTTCGCAAGCATTCTCCATAGTTGGGTTTTTGTGTTGCGTATGCTCTTTCCTCACATCTTTTAGGTAATCTTGGTGAAAGGAACAATAAGAAGATTGTTCCAATCCGTGATCTCAGATGATAATAGCACACCACATTATATTTGCAAAAGAGAAGATCTAAAATACGATATATGGAAATCCATCATAATCCTTAATGCTCAATACATTACAATACAATGACTTGAATTACCCAATAAGAAAGATGTACATATAGGAGGAGGGAAGTGAAACTACTACTTAAATAAGTGGTGAATAACTCCCACTAACTGATACTGGTAGTTAAGTTAACTCCAGAAGACTAGTAAGCTAACTCCACATAACTGTGAAGCTAACTCAACACAACTAGTAAACTAACTCCACACCTACACTAACAACCTCCTGTAAGCATAACTTAGGTGGGAAAAAAATAAGGTGGGTCCCGAAAATAAGGCTTGATGAGGTACCCATGTATAATAAATGGGAAAATTGGTCACTGCAAGGTACCTAAAACCAGTAATAAAAAAGTAGAGAGTGAAAAAACCCGCTGCAAGATATCCTAAGAAGCCCAGCTCTAAAAAATCAAACATGCTGAAGGATTTTGGTGCACACTGTGGTCTGAATCCACTGCTTGATCATAGAACTCAAAAACAACTGACACTGGGCTTCTACATAATAACTCCATGCAAGGAGATTGTTAAGGGAGTGATGCCAAAAGTGCAAAAGAACACCAAACAAAATCCGATCAACTGCTACAAATAGGTGTGCCACGATCCAAGAACAACCAAGGCAATAAGGCAAAGACACGAGATCCAAATAAATGGGAGTGCCACAATCCAAGAAAATCCAAGGTAACAAGGCAAGGACACAAAATATGAAGAAGCAAGATAAACTACTAAAAATAGGCGTTTCACGATCCAAGAATAATAACCAAGGAAACAAGGCAAGGACATGAGATCCAAATAAATAAGAGTGCCACGATCCAAGAAAATCCAAGGTAATAAGGCAAGGATATGAAACCAAAATAAGCAGTATCAACATGTAACAAGCCAAGGACATGAAACCCAAAGAATCAATATCAACACCACACCCTCCCATACTACTGAATAGGTAGAGTGACACCACATATTTGTATGAGTTTCCAAAATCAACTACTCGAACACTGACAAATTAACACTGGGCTTCACTAGAATATATCCCGCACAAGAGAGAATATGGATGTCTACATCATCTATCACTCTGATACCATGAAAGTAACGATCAGAAGATTGTTCCAAGACACGATCTCAGATGATAATAGCACACCACATTAGATTTGCAAAAAAGAAGAGCTAAAATACCATATATGGAAATCCATCATAATCCATAATATTCAATACATTACAATATAATGAGTTAAATTACCCAATAAGAAATATGTAGATATATGAGGAGGGAAGTGCAACTACTACCTAAATTAGTGGTGAAGAACTCCCACTAACTGATACTAGTAATTAAGTTAATTTCAGAAGACTAGTAAGCTAACTCCACATAACTGAGAAGCTAACTCAACACAACTAGTAAGCTTACTTCACACAACTAGTACACCTAAGAAAGCTAACCCAACAAGTGTAGGGATAACATAAGTATAAGAATTATCCTAATAAATAAATAAAAGGATAAATAATAACCTACACTAACACTTGGGAATAAAAAACAATATTTAAATCCTCTTTTATGATGTTTTGATATTTTTTGGAGAACTACTAACCTTTCACGTGTTAGACCCAATTCACAAGTCAAAGAATCAAGATCTAAACACAATACTAATATATTTTGTTGTAGGTTTCCAAATGGTGTACAACTAAATCACACTAAGTTGAAAGATAAAAAATACACCACATTCAAAACACCGTATATGTAGGTTTCAGTTAAGAGCTACATCTCGTCGGATTTGAACTGGGAGAAGTGCCCTTGGCATAAGCCTTAAAATCACAAAAAGGATGCTCCAAGGAACCCCAAAGTAGTTCACATAAGAGGGAACCTTTTGGATGAAACGAGAAGCACTCCACTTACCTACTTGTATAGTATACACTTGTGAGATTTAGAGTCAAAATTATCTTCATGCGACCCTCATGAAAATACAACTAAATTCATTTATTGCTCATTATATCGAAGGGGGTAAAGTAAAGCCAAGATAATCTAAGGTTTAGTCAGTGTGACTTCCTTGGAAAACCGCACTCGTAGAGGTAATCTGTGAAACCTAGTTAAGGGAAATAATTAGGAATCCATTTTGTCTCAGAGGCAACTTGATTGACTCAAAACCAATCATGTTTCAAAGAGATTTCATGAAGAAAGAACTTTTTTGGAGTCAAAACCTTGTTAGCCAAACAAGGGGAGAGTCCATTAAAGTTTGAGCCAAATGTCATTCATCATGAAATTTGCAAAGCATTACTTTGTCTTAGTTTTTCACTCGCCATAAGACGAGGCAAAACTTTGTCGAAGTGAAGCCAAGTATTTTTCAACCCCACTTGATCTACTCCTTTTCTTTCTTGTTGATATTTTGGATCAAAAGAAGAGCAACATACATGTGTTATTGATTGATTATGTCCACCACTTTTGCACCCATTTACATTTATCCTTTCTTGAGATTGAATGGTAAACGTTAAAAGTGTGTTGGCATGTCTTCTCATCTTGATAGCCCTTTGATCTTGATACCCACATCAATAGCTTCATCCTAGCTAGGCTTAATTCATCATTGAATTTCCTTTGAAGTGTTACATTGCTTGCACCTCCTTGATAAAATTTTGATACTTACTTCTTGTTTCTTGTATACTTGATCTAAGTTTCTAGATTGTACCTTTACGCTGCTCGCATCTTGACAATTCCTTGGTGTACTTTGGTTTTTTTAATTTTTAAACATTACCTCAAACCGTAAAGGGTGTTGTTGTTACTTTGTTAGTGTTGTATCAATACTATTTCCATATTAATATATTGCTTTTCTGAAAAATCTTGGTTAATGTATCTAAGTGGTATTGTTGCATTGCTCACACTTGTAACTTCCACTTTTGGGGATTTAGGCCTTGTTTGTATCTAAACGAGTTATAGTATACTTTGATTGGAAGTCACATCAACCCCTTATTAATACTTACACCTTGTTTATATATTAAACTTGACTTAAGTATTGACATTGTGTTGATCATCTTGCGTCAAATTAGCATTGAAAAACATTTGCATAGGGAGTAGTTCCTTGTTGATTGGATTGGGTTACCAAACTTGCATGATTTTTCCCTGTGATTGTTTTTCGTATTGACTTATCTTTTTAGGACAATCCTATTTGATTCATTGATTCTTTATCATTTGTTATTGTTTAGCCATTGTTGACACTCTTTTGTGACCCTTACAATCGTCACGTTCTAGGTTTTCACTTAGGTTAATTATACCCTTTATCACATTTAACAACAACCTTTGTAAAATGCTCCTTGCTATGCCCCCTTTTACAAGGATGGAATCTAAAAAAATAGAATGGGAAACATCTAACAAGAAAGGATTAAATCCTTTCATTGGTCATGATTTAGGACCCCTCTTCTCTGTGGAAAAGGAAACTGAGGACATGATTGATCATAGTGGTGATGAATTAGAATCACCACGGGTGAAGTTCAAGTTTGTCCCCACTCAATTGGACGAATTCCTTTTTCTCAAAAAAGATAGAGTACTTGCATGAGTTGTAGAATTAGGTGCTAAAATGCCAAATGAACATGAATTCGTTCCACCTACCAACAATAGCCCATGAGGAAGAAGATGCACAACTGTACCCTTATTAACATGGATGACATTTTAGGGCATGGAAAAGCTTCTACTTCAAACCCTCAAAATGACAACACATGCAAGGTTATAAATTACCACTTATCAAAATACCTCATAAGGTTAGAGTGGAGCATGAACACATAACCAACCTCCTCCACATGAGAACTAAGAGGGACCTCAAAATGATGAAGTCACTATGCAACAAAAAATAAATCCTTAGTAGACAATTAGCTTATTTGGCTTCCCATGTGTAAAAAGGAAATGAAAAAAAGTGCACATCGAGAGAAACCTAAGGCCAAGAATAGTGAACTTCACACTAAAATCAAGGGGATGAAACATCCAAAACATAGTCAGGGTATATATACCAATCTTCCCCTACCAAAGATCAACTCCTCACACAAGAGTTACAATCCATGAAAAGTATACTCACAAAGCGTTCAGAAAACAATGTTAGACATAGTAAAAAGTACCAATACGAAGAGCTATGTCCTTATCCCTTTGACAGAGCTATGCTATGCACGCCATTCCCTAAAAATTTTGATTTCCCAAAATTTGACAAGTATAAAGGGAAAGGTGACCCACGAGATCACGTTAAGGACTTTTACATGGCGTGTCAGGAAGTGGCTTATAGTGACAATTACCTTATACACTTATTCCCATGGAGTCTAGGGGCCCAAGCTTTGGAGTGGTTTCTTCATATACCTAAAGGGATTTATCTTCTTCACATGGCCTGAGTTAGTAGAAAGATTTGTATGCATCATTTCTCATTCAATGTAGAAAGTGATGTCACCATGGTAGACTTATGTAGTGCAAAACAAAGACCTAACGAGACCTTTGCTAGTTTCTTACAACAATGATGCAGGGGTTAGCTAGCCGCTTCCCTTTTTCAATTCTTGAAAATAAATTGGTTATAATTTTCATACCCAATTTAAATCCGGACATTGTATTTCTATTTACAAATGCATTGTGTCAATAACTTCGAAGAAGTCATAGAAAAAGGAAGCCAACATAAAAAGGCTTTAGATAGAAAAAGGGGACACTGAAACCCTTTTCAAAAGACAATCAAACATATCCAAACCTATGGACAAACCAAAATTATTTAACAAAAACAAAAATGTCGTAGGAGACGGTATCACAGACTCTAAGCGTATACAAGATGGTTAAAAATGGTCCTCCTTTCAAACTTACTAAAGGGCCTATTCAACCCCCATTCAAATGTTGAGTGTTCACTCCTCTCACGGACTCCTTGTCCATGATTATGAAATAGTTGGACGTAGTGAACATGGTCCAGTAACCCTACTATGGTACCCTTTAGTGACAACACACCTAAACCATCATGGTACAAAGAACATGAATATTTTGAGTAGCATCGTGTCAAAGGCCACAAAACATAGACAAGTGCTTAAAACTGGGACACTTTGTCCAAGACCTCATTGACAGTGGAGAAATAGAATTTGATTCACCTGAGTCCCATCAAACACCTAATCAGAAAATGGGAATATTCAAGGAACCTTTCCCTAAGCATGATAAATAGTTAGAGAAGAATTTTGATTAGGTTCAATCTTCCAAGAGCTATAAAACTGCTAATTATGTTTACACCCAAGTTGACAATCCATTTGACTCACTTATTGGTTGTGTTCGTTCTTCTAATGAGCATGTGAATACTATTAAAATCAAGAGCAGAGATTGTGTTGTGGTAACATGGTGTGCGCTCGTCTTGTGATTCCAGAACCTCCTATATCTACCCTTCAGGATAGTCAGTACAATCTCTTAGAAAAACTTGAAAAGACTTCTGCTAAGATCTCGATCATATACCTTCTCAAGATATCAAATGTGCATAAATACATCCTTTAGAAAACACTTCAGGGGTTCAGGAGTGTCAATGGATATATATATATATATATATATATATATATATATATATATAATATATATATATATCCTTTCCACCTTTAAACTATGGTGGAAAATCTCACACCAAGTGAACACATTGCCTTTATCCATAATGAGATCCCAAACGAATATCACACACGTAAATTGCCTCTTTACATTAAAGTAGTTGTTACCTGAAGGAAGATAAAGAGGGTGCTTTTGGATAATGGGTCTGGGTTGAACATATGTACATTTAAGCTAATCAAACAAGTTGGGATGAGCAGAAGAAGATCTAGAATCCCACATCATCGCAATCACATTATACGACAATGCAGAGCGTGAGTCGACTAGCACCATAACATTGACGATGGAAGCAATGACCTGCTTGTCATAACACTAAGTTCCATTTCCTATACTTAGAGATCTCGTATAACATGCTTCTTTTGCTGACCCATGGATTTATGCCATGCGAGCCATATCGTCAACCTTCCATCAATGTATTAAAATGAGTCATGAGGGGCACATCATCATCATTCAAGGAGATCTAGAACCCTTTTCTCACTACACAGCTTTGAATATTTTTTCACGCAAGGGTGATTATGAATGTCCCTCTGCCAACATTGTATATACCTCTTCAGTATGAAGCTCTTGCGTCACATGTGGATTCTGACACACTAAGTTATTGTTGCCTTGGTTCTTCTACGTTCGTTTCTCCCTTTGATTCATAGGAGTTGAATGGTTTTTGAATATGAATATGGAGAATATTATATCCAATAGGCCCTCTTGGTTTCAGATCTATCCTTGTAACCCAAGACATGAGGAAATCCCAATTACCGATAGAAACAACCTAGAGATTAGAAATCCATTAGGAAGTTCCTACCTAGTGGATTATTAGCATAATAAAAATTGTTAGACCCTCCCACAATTTGGATCCCTGAAGAAACTATGCCTTCCTGTTACAAAACTCCAAAGTACACTAAATCCAACAGGATAATGTACTCTATGGGCTATAAAGGACATGGGTGTGGTAAAAATGAACAATGTATAATGGAGCCAATCCCAACCCCACACTTTAAAATGGAAAGATATGGTGTTAGTATTAGAAATCATGGATCTCACCCCTGACGCGAGATGCTGCATCTTCTAAAAGTGAAGACAACTTTTCTTATTCAGATAGTGACACAAATTATTGTCATATCCAATACGAGGATCTTGTCTCAAGGAATCTATTCAAATACACCACTATCTTTACTATAACCCCCGCTAAACCCCAAGTCGACCTTGTCTATTCTACCCTTGTTGATTGGGACCAACAAATTCACGTCCCTATGGACATATTTGAAAATGATGAGGCCATTTTAGAATTCATGGGTATTTATGATAACATTCCTATCGAGGACCATTAAAAAGGCTTCTACATTGACCGTGATACCTACCCATACTTTAGGGAGGAGGTTGAGTTGCATGGTCAAAAAAATTTTAAGAAAAATAAAGGGAAAAATTTCCTCCAAAAAGCCTCGGAAAAAAAAAAGTCCAACTCACACAGTGAAAACCTCTTTGAGGGTGCTGATTGAAAAACAAATTAGAAAATCTAAGGACATAAAAAGTGACCTCGCCAAGGGTGAAAATATTGCTGAGACACCCTTGGAAGAAGATATTAACCTCCCTCCTGATCCTGCTTGCATGGAGGATACATCCAAGATGTTAGTATAAGAAACCATTGATGTCAACATTGGCATAAAAGAGAAACCTAAGATAGTTAAGTTGGGAGCTTCACTTTCAGCGTAGGAAAAAAAGACTTTTTTAATACTTCTCATATAATTCTACGACATATTTACTTGGTATTATGAAGATATGTTGGGCCTGGATCCATATTTAGTTATGCATGTTGTTGTGCACACAGACGTAAAGCCCATCAAACAAAATCTTAGAAAATGCATCTGCGGGTGGTCCTTCTAGTCAAAGAAGAGCTGGAAAAAATATTAACAACTGGAGTTATCAAACCAATAAATTATTTAGAATGGATATCCAATATAGTTCCAGTAAAGGAAAAACCCATAGGAATCAAAATCTATACCGACTTCAGAGACATCAACAAGGCATGTCCAACAGATTACTCCCCTCTTCCTAACATCGACATTATTATCGATTCAACTGCTAGCTACAAAATACTATCTCTCATGGATGGATTTTCTTGATATAATTAGATCAAGATCACAAAAAATGACCAGCATAATACTACCTTCATAACCCCTTGGGGGAATTTCTACTATTAGGTGATGCCCTTTGGCCTTAAAAATGCTGGCACAATATATCAACTGGAAATGATGTAATATTCCACGACATGCTCAATGACATAATGGAAGATTATGTGGACGATATCCTAGGTAAATAAAATATGAGAGAAGATCACCATAACATCTTGAGACACATCTTTAAACATTTTAGAGAGTAAAAAGTTAGGTTGAATCCAAAGAAATGTTTCATCAGGGTATTATTAGGTAAATTATTGGGTTTCATTATATCCAGAAGAGGGATTGAAGTTGATCATGCTAAGATAACTACAATTACTAAAATTCATCCACCCAAAAACCTCAAGTAGTTACACAGCTTGTATAAAAAAATCCAAGCCATTCACCACTTTATATCATAACTTGTAGACAAATTCCATCCTTTCACTCATCTGCTAAAAAAAGATGTTGACTTATTTTGGGGACCCGAACAACAACAAAACTTTGCCTTACTCAAATATTATTTGGCCAATCCTCCAGTCATCATGCTGCCAACCCTAAGAAAACCACTATTTCTATACATATCCACTACCCAATTTTCTATTAGCGCCCTGCTCTCTTAATACAATCTTATTCGGAAAGAGAAAGTGGTATATTATCTCAGCTGTACTCTAATCGCTTATGAGCTCAACTACCCTCAAATTAAAAAATATTGCTTAGCTATCATCTTTACCTTTCAAAATATTTGCCATTACCTATTGAAAAATAAAACAAAACTTATATCTAAATTTGACCCTATTAAATACTTGTTGTCAAAGCCAATACTTACTGGTAGGATGGTTAATTGTATCATCCTACTCAACAAGTTTGATATTGAATATGTGCATTACAAGTTAGTTAAGGGACATGTGCTTGCAAACCAACTAGCTAAGGAACCTTTACCTGGAATAGATCTTGTGTGTTTGGATCTGCCAGATGCATCACTAATGTATATCAAAGAATCTCTCATGTGGCAAGTACACTTTGATGGATCATTCACTTTCTACATAGGTTTAGGAGTGGGAGTAGTGCTAGTCACTCCTTTCGGAGACTTTATACCTTAGGTTTTTTGCTTCTGATTTCCATTTACAAAAAACATAGCAAAATATGAAGCATCTCATCACTGGGATGAAGCTTTTTATCAAATGAAACACTCACCAACTTAAGGTCATTGGAGACTTGTAATTGATCATCAAACAATTAAATGATGAATATAAGGTCAAGGATGAGAATCTCATCCCACATAAGAAGTTAGTGGAGACTCTCAAAGATTATTTTGTGCGTATCAATTTTTAATAGATCCCAAGAGCATAAAAATGGTCTATAGATGCTATGGCGAGAGTGGGTTCCATGATACAAATTCCACCAGAAAATAATGACATGCCATTATTTGTTGAAAATATGTGATAACCTATATATGACATTCCAGAATCATGCATGGCCTATGAAGTTGTTGGTACTTTATCCCCTTGGTATGATCCTATCTTTAACTACCTAAAAGATGGTAAGATTCCCCCGAAATATAACCCAATCTAAAAAGAGGAAACTTATCTAAAAGATATCCCATTACACCCTCCTCAGAGGCACCCTTTATCATCGTGGCTATGATGGGAATTTGTTACTTTGTCTAGATGTAGCGGAGTCAGTCCAAGTGATCAAGGAAGTACATGAAGGAGTTTGTGGATCCCACACTAATGGAATGGTCTTGGTGAAGAAATTATTGAGAGTAGGATACTATTAACCTACCATGGAAACTAATTACTGCCAAAATGTCAAGAAGTGTGCATTCTGCCAAAAGTACGTGAACCTTATTCATGTGCGGACACAACCTTTGCAACCGATCACAACACCATGGCATTCTCTAAGTGGGGACTAGATCTCATAGGGAATCTCACCCCAACCTCCTCACATGGCCATAGCCATATCATAAATTCCACATAATACTTCACCAAATGGGTGGAAGCCGTTCCTCTCACATATGTTACTAGGGCACAGATCTCAAAATTTATCATGAATCATCTCATCTGCCATTATGACATCCCTTCTTCCATTGTAGAAGACAATGGAAAGTCCTTTAAGAATTTTTTTATGAAAGCCCTATGCCAATGCTTTTAAATACACCTAAAGTGGTCTACTCCCTATTACCCTCAAGGTAATGGAAAAATAGAGGCCTCTAACAAAACCCTTGTTCGAATAATGGAAAATATGGTAAGTAAGACTGGTCACAATTGGCATTTACAGATCCATCTCACCCTTTGGGATTATAAGAATTCCATCCGTAATCCTATTGGTGTGACACCCTACTCTTTAGTATTTGGCACTGAGTCCATCATCCCCTAGAAATTGAGCTTCCCTCCCTAAGAATATCTCTCAGAGATTATCTGGACAAAGATGAAGACTACTGTGTGGCTAGATTGGTAGAGCTTGAACTACTAGATGAAAGACACCTCTGCGTACTCAATCACTTGAAAGTGTATCATAATCGAGTGTCCCAGAGCTACAAAAAATGGATTATACCTCATTAGTTTGAGGTAGGAGATTTGGTCCTAAAGGAAAACTAGTTCAACACGGTGAAAGAAAGAGAAAATAAGGGTAAGTTTGAACCTAATTGGTTGGGACCTTATGTGATAGTGGAAAAATATGGATCTGGAGCATACAAAATTTCCTGTCTTGAAAGAGATGAGCTGCATGAACCTATGAATGCCATGCACCTCAAGTGGTTCTATGCTTAAAAATGGCACAAAAATAAAAAACAAACAAAAAAGTATATAAAAAAATCAAAAAAAAATCCAAAGAAATCAAGAAAAAGTAAAGAGAAAACAGGTCACCCAAGTGTGAAAACCATTCAATTGTGGCACTTTGGGCAAGTCCCTTGGTGAAAACTAGTTTCTAGTGCCTTGGGAGGATTCATTGTTCACAAGCATCTCACATCTAGGGGGTACATTCACTTTTTCTAGAGCTATGTTTTTCACCTGAATTTGAGATTCCTTTTGAGCATGTCCTTTTGAAGCCTTGATTCAGCTAATCCTCCTCTTGTAAATCTGTGAAGATATTTCCTTTGTACATTCCCATCTAACACTGGGGGCATATTCACATCTTCACTTTCTTGTACATAACACGTGGCATTTTCCCTTGTATATTCCCATGTAATGTAGGGGGCATCCATGTTTCTCTATTTTTCTATACATAACTTCATATTTTTTTAGAAAATCACAAAAACATTCAAATATGGTTTGATAATCCCAATAACATTTAAATACGCTAAAAAAATCACAAAAACATTCAAATATGGTTGATAATCCCAAAACATTAGAAAACCATCTTGTAGAAAACACAAAAACAATAGAACATTGTTTTCAAAAAAATCCCAAAAACAACATAAAACACATCAAAAAATGTCTCACAAAAACATAGTAGTGCTTTGCTTACTTGTTTGTTTCTTGTTTTGCTTGTTTTTGTTTGTACATTTTTGTATAGTTTTACTTACTTGCTTGTACATTTTTATATAGTAGGTTTCTTAACATACTTCTTATGATTGATCTATTATTTTCTTGATTAGATTCATTCTTGTTTATATTTGGTGTGTTTTGCATGCTTGTATATATTTATACATATTGTGTTGTCAAGATTGTTTAGTGTGTAAATTCAGTAGATTTGTTAACTTTTTCTTGTGTTTGTTTGTTACTTGTACATTGTTTTTTATCACATCATCATCATATCATCACATCTAACATCACATACATCATATATAACATAAATAACAACTAAGACACATCATCATGAAAATAAACATCCAACATGTATGCAAAGCTACTATCATCCTACCATATCATTAATGGGGCAATAGGGACTACCTCTCGTCCCCCCAAAACCAATATCAAAAATAAAAAATGTGGAAAATCATAAGTATCTCATAAAAAACAATGTGATATCATCTAATGCTATCTCATAAATCAAACACATGTGATACAATCATCCATCATAATAAATTCCATTATCATATACATGTAAATATGTCAAAATGTCAATGTCCATATAAAATGTGTCTCTATACATAATCATTAGATATAAAGTATGCCATCATGGGAATCGATAAAAAATGTTCCTTCATATCGAGGCATAACCAAAAATAATACATATACATCATCTCAAAAATGTTCCTTCATATCGAGGCATACATAAAAAATACATCATCTATAAGTACATCATCAATAAAAGAGTCATCTGTGGCTCTCACCTACCCTGGAATCCTTGACATGGATGGTGGCATCTGCTATGTGAACCCTGTGGGACCTGATACTGGTCTCACAGATCGAGATGACCTATGCGATCTCGATGCAGACCTGCTAATAGCCAACCGGATAAATGAAATTGATAGCTACCCCTCTGAAACAACTTCATGATACAAATCCCTATAGTATGATGCCTCGCCACTGGCTATGGATAAGTCAACGAACACATCTTGTGTACCTAATACTGTGGCCGCCTGTCTGAGAACATTAAGCTCTATTGTAAGCCTCGCCAAATCTTCTTGATCCTGAGTCTTCTTTGTGATCCACTAAACCTGCTCTACCACTAGCTGATCTCTCTCATTCTGTAGCTGATCCCGCTGAGCAATCACTTGTTATACCTATTCCATCAACGCATCCAAGTCCCCAGAAATCTGAATGATCTATCTAAGAGTTGATGGTGGTCTATAGGCTTCCCTCCAACCTCCCCTATGGGGATCTATGGTGGGGAACCCCATCGATCTCCATCCATCTCCATCCACCTCCACCTCCACCTCCTCCATCCCACCCATCCCTGGGCATACTGTGTGGTGGACTAGCTGTGCATGGTGGATAACAAAGGAACATGTGGTATCTGACATATGAATTGGGCATGATTATACTGGGCCCTGGGGCCAACCTGTTGTAAGGGTATCTATACTGGGAACTTACTAAACTGGGATCTTCTGCTATGTAGGCATCTTATGAACCTATACACCCTGGCCCTGTCCTTGTCCATGTCCACCCTGTTGCACTAACTGATGAGCTCTAGCTCTATGAGCTCTACCCTGTAATCCTCTGTAGTTGCTGCAATACCCCTGAGATCTATAGCACCCTACGGGATAGTCAATCTCCCTAGGAGCACTAAAATGTACCATGCATGATAGTTTTTTTTCTCCCCTAGATCAACAACATGTGGCAAGGGAACCCAAGGTTATGGTACCATCTGTCTGAAGCTAGCTAGAGATCATGTGCTGGTCTAATAAGAGGGTCAATGTCAAATGTCTCCCTAGAGTGGCGACCATACCACATCTCATTGCCAGGGATACCCTGAAATCAACCAAACTATCACTGAATGTGATCCACCTATACCACTCTGTGATATAATCTCAAACTTCCAATCAAGAAATTCTCAATTGATTGCTATGTTCAAACTCTACAGCATCCTCAACCCACTGATAAGCCTATAAGGGCGTCATGTAACCATGCACAACTGTAGCTCATCAAAGGAACAATGATAGTAATATGTATCTCCCATATGGCCCTGAATCGTTGTCACCAATCGGTGCCCATCCCATCATCAAGGGATCATATGGAGCCTGAACTCTGAAGAACTCATGTAGGGAAACCAATGACAATATGGTCCCACACCCATATCTGTAAAAGAGTAGCTGGACCCACGGTCTTCTGACCGCAGTAAGTAATAAGATGAAGATCCCAATATAAGTGTGTTAGTAGACACTGTCCCCAACAGTATCTCTCCCCACTGATCAGTCCATGAATCACACCAATCAGGCCTAATGGAAAGGAAGTACCAGTCTTGTCAGGCAATAGAATGCCACTGACAAGAGCCATCAAATATACAGCTACACGAGATAGCCGACAGATCCTAAAAGCACCTATATAATTGTACTACCATACCCTTCTGAGATATATCTCGGAAGGCCAAACATCTCAATAAGGACACTGTGTAATATGGGCACATCCCCATCATACTCTATCAGCCGGCCCTAGATCAGAACTCTAGGAATCTGCCACACATCCTCTAATGTAATGGTCATCTCTCCAGTAATGAAGATTAAAAACATTGACTCTCACTGTTCCATCTCTTAGCTAAGGCTGTCAGAAGGCTATGATCCAATGTAATTCTTTGAAATGGCATGTACACCACATAGGAAAGTCCAGTCACCTCTAGGGTTATCTCTAGATAGATCCTGCTCATACCCCAGTGAAGGTTTCCTAGAAAGATCACAGCCTCGTATATGCCACTCATGTGTCTCCAAGACAGGAAGGTCACTCTACAAGATCAAACAACACACTTATTAACTTCATTTCTTCTAACACATTGCATTTAATTTTCTTCTTTTCATCCTTATGTTCTTCTAAAAATTTCCTAATTTCTTCTAAGGTAGCCTAAAAACTAATTTTTCATCACCAATGCGATTGTCTTTTAAGCACGCGCTCCTTTTGGTGCATTTGCACCCACACACTTGTCCTTCCCCATACACCCCTTTTCACATATGCGCCCCGTGTGCGCGCATATGTGCATGCCCCATTTGGTGCATGTGCGCCCACATACATGTCCATATTTTTTCAACAGTGCATGTGCCCCCATTTGGCATTTGTGTGCTTTCCTAACCTGCTAACCCTAGCACATACATGCCCCCTAGCACATGCATGGCGCACTCACGTGTTCCCTCGACAATGCATGCATGCCCCAAGGGTCATGCATACACTGTCACCACTTTCTAACCTCGATATAAATGTAATAAATGACATAAATATGTAATTTTTTTCTTCACATACCCGAGGTCCATCGCTAGGAGGCCACATGTACTCTTGAATGATGTTTGTGCACGTCTCGTCTAGACCTGAACTCGAGCCATCTCTCCTCGCATGTCAGAGAAAAATAAATCAAGCAAACTGGATAGAGTTTGGTATCAAATAATGAGCCACGATGATTTACCCCCCCCATGGATTGGTATATATAGGTTGTTCTAACCCCCCTCACAGGTGATTTTCACTCATCACAATTATCGTGTGAGGAGGTGGTATGACCGTCACTGTGATCATTCTATTTTCTTCTACCACCCATCGCGATGATTATTTTTATTAAATAATCATTTTTCACCTATTTTCGCTACGCTGGGGCATTTTTTGCTACCTAGCACCCCTTTCTTCTCCCTGGGGCATACTTTCTTGTTTTTAGGTGATCTTCTATGCTATAATTCTTCTAAAAAAATCAAAAATCATAAAAATTTGTAAAAAATCAAAATTTAAAAAAATTTGGAAAAATTATGGGTAAAAATGATTTAAAAATCCAAAAAAAAAATTAAAAAATCAAAAATTGGTAAACAACATGCATGTAGCTGAAATCTGTGTCAAATGCATTGTACTCAAACATTTAAAATTTTCCTATGAAACATATTTCTTTGAATCTCACCTTGTTCTTGTGCAAATGACTCGCAGATCATTTGGATCTACCCCATCAAAAAAAGTTGGTTGCTCACTAGCTCTGTCTTCCTTAGCACAACGGGTTGTCTTGGGGTAGTTTCCTAGGGCACGATTTCTTTTTCATTGGACTTCTACATTCTTCGCATTATTTACCTCACATGTATCCTTGCTTGGGGTGTCATTCTTTAACCCTTGTCATTAATTTGCAAATTCAAAATCTGACGCTTGATAACAAAAACATTTGTGCAACTATCTTGAATGTTGTTTATTTGAGTATGTGTGTTTGTACTTGTTTCCCTGTTAGGTTAGCTTATTTACTTTCTTGTATTGCATTGCATTCTTTATGTTGCATTGAGTTAATTCTTTGGCAATGAACAAATGTTCGTGTTATGGACCTTTTCATGTCATTATACACTTTTGTTGAATGCATATATTTTAATAAGGACTGATGACATAGATCACTTACAATATGATGACATAATGTGGTTTTTACATCAGCTGGATGAAATCTATTTCCATCCCCTTCATATTCATTTTTCTTCCATATCATTCTCTTCTATCAACACTATTCTTCCAACTCACTTGGGGCAATAGGGATCACCTGCTATAAATCATTTCTACATATATGTCACGAAAAGACATTTCTTGCACTTCACAATGATACCCACATGAAATTTTCAACAAAAGAGATTATACTAGTATTATGCAGGGATCAATGCCCTGCTTCTCTACTCTATATTCATATTCAGGTATATCATCATCTATCTTCCATTACAATGGGATTTTCCCCCGCTTTGGTCTTTTCTCTTCATCTTTTCAACCTTCGATTGACCTCTTTAATCACCCCATCGACACTCAAGGGGGAATCCTTCACTGTACTAATTTTTCTGTATATCCCTTAAAAATTCAATTGTTTGTATTTGTCTACTATCTTTGAAGTGGCATCACTTACGCCACCCCAAAGAGGGGAAAATGTAGACACCTAGAATTTGGTCAAGAAATTTCAATACCTAAATTGCACTAACTATCCTCTTCCCGTAAATTGATGACACTTCGTCAATAAGCCACCATTGTCCCTCTATCATCATTAATTAATTACATTTCACTAATTAATTATCCCTCCTATCACTCACGATGTCGATTAACAACCTTTTGTTAATTAACATTCAATTCTACCTCATAGGTCAATTAATTATTCTTAATTAATTACGAACCGCTAATATAAATCAATAAATCATCATTTTTTGAACCATTTCCTCTCTTAAAATCTCCCCAATCATACTAAATTTCTTCTAAAGCTTCTATAAGCATACCCCCTTTTATTAGCTAATCACATTTTATTAATTAAAGCCCCCTTTCAACTCCCACAAAGTGCACTTACTTTATTAAACATACATGGCCTTTATATTTTCTCTTTTGGGTTTTATCACACATTCATCAATTTGCTAGCCTTTGCCATTTCAGGAAATCTATATAATAAACCCTCCCCCTTACCTTTCTTCTTACACCTTATTTTCCCTAGGATAAACTATTGGACATTTCGATCTTGTTCATTCTCCATTGAATGAAATAGCTTCTCCATATTGCATCCATTATCTCAAATTGAAGAGCATGGGAAGATCCAAAAATGGCCTTGTATCCATTTTTGGTGAGATTCCATCTTCAAATCTTGAGGAAACCACACCCCTTTGATTGCTAAAGTGATCTAAATAGGTTCATTTGTTTTTTTTTTTTTTTTTTTTAGCAATCTAGAGGGTAAAAATATCTTAGCATTTTGATTTGAGATCGTTCATGCATTGAAGAAGTTGTTTTCTCATAAGTTCTTATCTTGATGGTTCTATAGTAGGTTTGATTGATTGTTTAGAAGCTACTAGGTGTTAGCTATGTTTTACCAAGGAAAATTTCTATATGAATATGTAGAATATGATAAAAGGGTGAAAAAAAATTAAGCAAATTCTGACCCCCAAAATCCACTTCTAAAGGCCTCAAATTAAAAATTTTGTAGTGTTGTCTAAATTTTTTCTCTTCTAAAATTGCTCCAAATTTTATCACAAGTGATCTGAAAATCATTGCCTCAAAAGAAATCCTCTATTAATCAATAATCAATCTTTAAATCTGAAAAAATTACCATCTTGTTTCTTGTTTTAAGGTTTCCTTCAAAAAACATATTTGGGTCCATCTAGAGATTAGTTTTTTGTGAATATTACATTTTGTTGTCTCTTCTGAAATCAAAAAATTGGATAATTAAATAAAAATTTAATTACTTCAAATTCACCCAAGAAAGTATGAAAATATTGTTATATTGTTGCCTTGTAAAGTCACATTGTGCTACACATAAAAATGTGATACAAATACACTAAAATGTCACATGTCAGTGTATTGCATGAAAAATACCAAAATTAATTGTTTGTGTTACCCAACACCAAAATTCATCAAACACAATTCTCAATTGTAAAGTGTTTAACATTCCAGTTTCAAATCCCACCCAATCCATTTCAAGCATTTTGGCTTGTCAAGATTTGAACCCTCATCTCTCTAACACAATTAATTTTTGTGAATATTACTTTGTACTTTCTCTTATAAAATAAAAAACTATCAAAGGTGGAAATAAAAAGGAAAAATTGTACTTTAAAATCCTCGCCTTCATCAAGTTTATGGCCAATCAGGATTTTTAAGATCCATAGTCATTGGAAAAACAAATTGTGAATTTCTCCTCCACCTCCAGGTCATGATTTCCCACTTTCATCAATTTTTTGGGGCATCAAGGTTTTGGAGATGTGGAGTACTTAATTAAGCAACTAAACTATAAGATTTTTCGAGATCTTTAATACCCTTGAACTACAAAATAGTTTGAGATCTTTGATTCTCCAAAATTATAAAATTTCCTAAGATATTTGAAACTGCATTTTTTTTGCATATCTTCGATTCCCTAAAAATATAAAATTACCTACAATATATGATTCCCCAAAATTATTATTTCATGTGATCATTCAATCAATCTTAAAATTTGATAAATTTTACATCTAGGTTGTTGTTTTAAGGTTTCCTTTAAAAAAGTTGGGTTCATCGTCATTTTTTCTTTAACAACCAACATGACGATCTTCATGCGCTAATAATAACTAAAAGGAAAAATATTTATTGTTCATTTATTTTATTTGTTTTACAGGTGATCCATAATCATGAGAAATTTGTAACACATTTAACGAAATTGCTTTACGAAATGACTTAATGGATGAATTTTGACATTATAACTTTCTTATGTTTTAAAGAGTTATTAAAAATCTATGAGTGCTGTGAAAATCAAAGAATGGCTAGGAAAAAATAGAGAGAAAACCAACACACAATTGTTACCGGAGTTTGACATACACACCTATGTCTCCGAGTCCATATAAATGGTGATGATCTATTAAAATATACCCAAAACACTTGTAATGCTTTTAACAAGGCAATTTCAGATCTTGTATCAATTGCTTAATATTCTCCCTAAAAAATGAAGCCTAGTCACCTTTGGAAAATTTTCCCCAAAATGCCCCTAACACTCACAATTTGTAGTATTCCTCATAGACTTGAACCAACTCCGCCTCACACATTAAATGGATTTTTTATATAACACTTAGGTCCTCGTGGTATAATGACCATACATAGTTTTAATACACGATGGGTCATAAGTTTGACCCATCGCCCATCACCTATTTTTAATCATTTTAGGATATCCCATATTCACTATGCGTATAATGTGGGCGATGTTTAAATAAAGGTCAGTGGCATAGTTAACTCAGTCTTAGGACCGATTTTGGTTGGCGAGGTAACATTGACAAGTGGGAAGTGAGGGTGCTGAGGACTTAGGTGCCACGTTGGAGGGATAAGGTGGATAGGTGGCTTGGGATGATGTGGTAGCTACATAGTAGGTAGTAAGGAGCTACGATGGTGAGTAATATGGTGTTTAGATGGTGGGTAGGTCGACTTAGTCGGCTGAGCCAATTTGGATTGCTGAGTTGGGCTATCCTACAAGTCAAATCAAAGTTATAGGTTTGTAATACAATGTAATGATCCCACATTCCCCATGCTACAAAAATTTGGGAAAACATATGCATAAGACCGATAATGATAATATGAAGTGAATATTGGAGGCCAAGGCACCCCTCCATAATCGAGTGTGTTGATCCTGGCTGAGGCCCCCTAGTTAGCAAATAATGAGGTCCTTTCATCTGCAATTGATTGTTAAATACCAGCATTCCAAACCAATGTTCTTTTGCTCCATATCTTATGCATACGTGCCTTGTTTTGCACGTTCTTTATATTGTCGAAAAGATCTTGAGAAACTCTACACAATACAACTAATTGTGTTAGATTTTAGGAATATCATAGATCGACGTTTCTCAATGAGGATCCCTTGGATTATTCCTCCACACTAAAATTTTGTTGGACCTCCAAAATTATTTTTAGTTGGTGATGAGGTGAGGGTATTTCTCCCTTACCTTTCTATTTTCCATCCACTTTGCCTTACTCGGATGCATGCCCTTTAATACCACACAAAGGTAATCCACATCACCCCTTTGTGAGGTTATCACCTTCCTGTCCAAAATTATATCTTTCCACAATTCATACATACACTCAAGAGAAAAATCATCAACATAAGGTACCGAGATGTTAGCATCTTGATCAATAACAATAGGCAGTTCATACAACTTAAAATTTTCAACATTCACAATTGAATAAATCTGCATGTACGAAGGTTAATCTAACTGGAAGGCATTATTACCAACTTTTACCTTCACTTGTTAGTCTTTCCTTATTGATGTGAAGCCAAACTGAATCACCCACTTAGAATTTGTGATCAGTCCTATGTTTATCATGCCTAGCCTTTTATTTTTCTTGACTTTTCTCCAAATATTATGAGACAAATTGATGGACTTGTTGTATCATCTACAAAAACCTTTTATCTTTTTCAGTATCACTATGTTCATTATCAATAATTTGTTGACCAAATGAGAAATCTAATGGAGATTTAGGCACATAACCAAAACAAGTCTTAAAAGGAGACTTCATAGTAGAATAATGAGTGACACGATTATAGGCATGCTACACATAATACCAATGTTCATCCAATAATTTAGGATGTTTTCCACAATAAACCCTAAGAATATGTACCACAATGTAGTTTATAACCTCGGTTTAACCATCAGTATGCAAATTAAAAGAAAGTTTTTTCTTCAATCTAGTGTCCATCAAGTCCCACAAAGCTGACCAAAGCTCCCCAAGAAACCTATAATCCTGATAAAAAATAATAGAAGTGGGAAACCAAAATGAACCCATAGATATTAAAAGAATAAGCGTGCAGTCCCTTCACCAGTAATCTACTTATTACAAGGAATTAATGCATACATTTTTCTAAATCTATCTACAACCACATATAGATAATCATGTTTTCTCTGTGACGTGCGAAAGCCTCCTACAAAATCCATGGAAATACTTTCCCAAGGACGAGTATGGATGGGAAGAGAAGTGTAAAGTCCTAACTTCCTGTTACTAGGATTGCTTGTGGCATAAATAACACATCCCTTTATATCTAGTCACATACTCCTGCATACGAGGCCAATAACAATACATATGTAAATGTGTAACAATTTTACCAACACCAAAATGCCCTGATTTAAGAGAAGCATGAGCTTCCATAACCATATGAACCCTTTCACCCTACAGAATGAAAATTTTACCAGAATGATATCAGAGTCCATCATGCATATGACAATCAAATTCTCCTACATGTTTATCACTCATCAAATCTTCATACACTTCTTTAAAATCAAAATCTTTAGCATATTGTTCTTTATAACTATCATAAACCAAAGAATTATGTTGTAAAATAACAAATGCGATAACAATTGTAGGTTTATATAATATATCAGTAACCGTATTTTGTGTACCCTTCTTATACCTAATCACGAGATGAAACTGTTGTTGAAAACCCATCCAATGGAAGTGTCGATACTGTTGTAGTTTGGTTTGTGATTAGAGTTACTGGAGGGGTTGATGATTTGTATGAATTACTATTTCTTTACCCATCAAGTGATGTTTCCATTTTTAACACTTTGAACCAAATCATACAACTCTTTTTCATAAGTTGGATAATTTATTACTGCATTTGTGAAGGTATTTAAATGGTAATAATTTGTTTTTTGTTTTGCATCAACATGACCCCCATTGCATAATCACCGGAATCCGTTTCGATCTCAAATGATTGCTGTGAATCTGGAAGTGCTAATACTAGAGTGGTACTAATTTTCTCTTTTAGTGTGTCAAAATCCTTTTGATGTTTTCCTCCCCACTGAAAGACCTGTTTGATGTTTGTCAAAGAATGCAAAGGAGATGAAATAAATGAGAAGTTAGCAATGAAATTTCTCCAATACTGAACTGCACCAAGAAAGCTTCTAAACTTTGATACATTATTGGATTTAGGCCAGTTAATAATTACCTCTACTTTTCTAGGATCAATTTTAATTGTACCATACATCCCACAACATAACCCAAATAAATTAAAGACGTCTTTCCGAATTCACACTTAGAAATCTTCAAATGAAATTTATCATTTCTCAAAGCATCAAAAACTTTCTAAATGTGCAACATGTTCATTCCATGATTTACTAAAAATTAGAATATCATCTAAGTAGATTGTTACAAAGTCATTAATGAATGGCCTTAAAACATCATTCATCACATGCATGAATGTAGCCAGTGCATTGTACAATCCAAAAGGAATAACAAGCCATTCAAACAAACCTTGTCTTGTCTTAAAAGCAAGTTTCCAAATATCACATCCACTGATTCTAACCTAGTGATAACCACTTCTTAAGTCTAACTTAGTGAAATAAACAAAAATTTTCAACTAATCCAATAAATCATCAATGTGAGGAAGAGGGTAACAAATTTTCACCATAATTTTATTCAAAGCACGAAAATCAACACACATTCACCATTGTAGACACAAAATCACACACTTTGGGGTAATATTTAGTCCTAGACTCATACTACTATTCATAGGGTTTTCAAGTGAAGAAAGTACTAATTAACCCTTCATTTTGGCCATCTTTTTTTTTTCTTGTGACATTCCCGACCTCTACAACACACTCATTAATGCTATTTTGACCATTATGAAGTTCTCCGCCACCACAAAATTGGGGGTCCCTAGGCTTGAACTAGGGCGCCAATGGGTGCCTTGGTCCCACTATGGGTGCCCCTGAGCCTTATCCCATGCTTTTCCCACATTTTTTTGGTAGTTTATAGCCATTGTAACCTTTCAAAATTCTTGTGGTCATCCTAGTCATTTTTAATTACGAAATTGAAGCAACATAAACCATATAAAATATAAAGTTATGAGACCATTATGAGGTACCAAGCACTAGTCACTACTACTTCCCACCTAGGGTTGCATCCATTGGAGGTCATTTGCATCCATTAGCTCCATCACCAAGGGGACAAAGTTGGTTCATTTGTATCACACACACATCATAGGAGGGGTTTATTCTATTTCATGCACCATTTCCACAACATTTATTACTATTTATTTTCTTACTACTTCACAAAGTGTGACTAGCACAAGAGCACCTACGGCACATGATGACACACACTACCAGAACTACATTTGGTTTTGAAATGTAGTGCAACTCTCAATTAGTAAGCCCCACCATTATGCCAGTTGAGTTCAGTATAACCTATAAATATGCATTCTTCTATTTTTCTCTAGGGTTTTGATACTTGTTTTTGTGTGTTCTTACAGGTAATTCTTCCCTCTTGGATTATTTGGGGGCATTCAGAACAGTTTAGAAAAATTTATTGTGACAGACAGTGAAGGTACCTGACCATCTCCCAAACCTGTAAAGACCAATTTCAGAGCATTTTCCCATATCATGGAACATGTTCTGCATACTAGAGAAGCTATGGGGTAGCCCACTCCTTCCCTAGGTGCTCCAGTACAGCCAAATCTCCCAAATCTACCCTTTGCGGGGCCCCTGCATAGTCATTCCTAATTTCATATTCTCCAGTCAAATTTGTGGCATGGTCTAGCAAGATCCTATAACCAGCTAAATTCTCTCTCTCTCTCTCTCTCTCTCTCTCTCTCTAGGGGTTTGCATCTTTCATTTAGTTCTTGGAAAATTACCTAGGTTTAATTTAGTACATTTTACATCAGTATATTTCCATTTTTCTTTGTTGTTTCTATTTAGATTAACTACCCCCATATACAAATTTTTAGTTAATCATTTTGGTGAACCTGATCCTCCTTCATTGCACCTTCTATGGTTTACATCTACACTTAGATGTCATGGCCCAAACATGTGAAGACTTTACTACTGAACATCTTAGGATTCTTAATGAGCATATTGTTGAACATCCCCAAGACCTAGACTTGCTTTTACATGTTTCCCATGAAGAAACTATTAACTTAGAAAAAATCCATGTGTCTGGAGTTATTCCTACTTCTGTTACTACTCAACCAATAAGTTCCAATTTACCACCTATTTCCACTATTGCATCTAATGTTCCTATTCCCACTAATCACATTATGCCAGCTATAGTCTCTCATACAGGTCAAGCTTTACCTAGTGGTGCCCAAGATATAACATCCTTTACCTAGTGGTGCCCAAGATATAACACCACTTTACCATGACCTTCAAGCACAAATTCAAAAATTACAACAAGATACTTCTCAAACATCGCCATCTTTAGATTCCTCCACATTGTTATATACACTATTTTCACCTCTTAATTATACTTATTCATTCCCACCTAAATTTGTCACTCATAAACTACCCCATTTCAATGGGAACGGTGACCCGCAAGAACATCTTAGAGCCTTTCATGTGGCTTGTCTTGACTTTGCGAATGATCAACTTATGTTAGCTAAACTTTTCCCACGAAGGTCTTCATGATTATGTTATGTGTTGGTTTTAATGACTTGCCCATACATTCAGTCGTCTCATTCACATACTTAGCAAATGCTTTTCTTACGCATTTCTCTATCAACATTGGTTCTAAAATCTCCTACGCCCAACTCACGCAACTTAAACAAAAATCTAACAAATCTTTTGTCGAATACGTCTTACGGTATAAACAAAAATCTAACAAATCTTTTGTCGAATACGTCTTACGGTATAAAAAAAACTTAGATCAAAATTTCAAACGCTCTCGCTGACTTGGAGCTTCAATATTCATTCATTCATATTATTTTTCCACCACTCCAAGAGAGTTTTCTCTTAGAAACTACTTCCTTGTTCGATCAACTTTGCCATAGGATTAAGATTTGAGAAACTAAACTCCTATCCATAGGCAAGTTAAAGTACCAAGAACAAGCATCATCATCCACTTATTTTCAAACTAAAGAACCATTCAAATCATCTATAGCGAAGAAAACTAATGCTAAAGTTACCATCAATGAGGTAGCTTCTACTAATGAACCTTCAATGTAACCACCTCCAAGTAGATGCATCCAATTTTTGATGGTGCCTTATCTCTTCCTACAACAAATCCTTGAGAGAAACCTTATCATGTTTACCTCCACCACTCAAATTATCCTTGAGAGAAACCTTATCATGTTACCTCCACCACTCAAATTAGATCCTTCAAAACCTAAAGGAAGGAATTATAATGATATATATAGATGATATTATCATAGATGCATAGGACATTCTACCAACCGATGTCTCAAACTCTAAACACTTATTCATGACCTTACGAGAATAACAAGCTTGAATTTCCAAAATCCAAAAATTCGCCATCCACTACTGACAAAGGAAAGCTTAAACTATATAACAACCCACAAGATGATAAGACAACACTTGAACCCTCGACTAATCATGCATACCACGTCGTACCTCCCCCCACATCATCAAGGACTCTCGATTTCTCGTTTGCACATACTAATGCTTCACTACTAGTTATTTATTTTTCATGTCATGACTATCATGTGCATTTCACCTCGAATCACTTACATATTAAAGCATCTGTTGGTTCGGTTATCGTTAACAATACTAAATTAGACCCATCTTGGCCTATTAGTGCATGTTCCATTCCAATCCTACATGCTATCGGCTATCCACCATCACAAATTGAATACCCCCGTGGATAAACCATATGGTGAAGTTAAGCTCAATATTACAGTTGGTCCCCTCAAAATGTTTGTGCCTTTCTTAGTAGGAAGCACAATCGATGGGTGTGATATGTTTCTTGGTCTTAACTGGGTTTGACAAACTCATGCTAATCATTTATATGCCACACTTACAGCTCAAATTCATTTATAACAACTAAATTGTTTCTATCGACGGCATGCCTCCAACTACTCCACTTGTCACCATCTCCTCGTACAGACATTAGTACTTCTTCTATTGCATCTCATACATCACCCTCCTATGTTTGCCTAAGGAACCATCTACTCCTAGTTATCCTACTCATACACTTTCTACTTGACCATATCATTTTGTTATTCCTCATTCTCAACATAGACCAATTAACGTCTACGATTACAACATCTCGGCATAAATCACCACCTTGGTTTATTCCACGCCAGTGTACATCATCTCCACACTTAGCATTGTGTCACTCTCCATCGTCGACTCATTTTTTTACACCAAAATGGTCATCATACATTCATCCATTACATGCATATAGGTCGCATTCACATCATACATCCTTTGTTCCATCATATTTAGGGAATATTTCTCCGCAGTCATCACCTCTCGTGAAAGGTGCAGGACATTCGTCCTTCACTATTATTGTATAGATCATTTTCTTTCCATACACTTGGGGGCATAATATTGACACATTACCCCCTACATATTCATACGATGTATCTTGGACATACTCATCACACGTTTAAACACCGTTACTACCTAACGACAGACTATTGTGTTGTGGTTCAAACTTGACTATTGAGGGTTTATTCCACATGAACCTCACACACTGCACATAGGTACCATACATCGCATCACTTGCATACTAGAATACATACCACACTTAGGTCTACCTTTACACATGTTCTCTACACACTTTTCATATTCATCACATATTGCATACATTCGTCATACACACATTACTTGTGATACATTCGACTATCACATACATATCCTACACCTTTAGGTCAATTACATACCTTGCATATTGCATACCACATATGCATTCATACTTGGTGTATCTACACAGATTGCATATCATCCTACATATTGTATTCTTCACATGATCATCCCATAGGATTACATTATACGCGCATTTTTCATTTTGCATTAAAACTATTAATCCTATATACTACTTGCTTATTTCCACATGTTGCATTTGCATTCAATCATCCATTGTATATAGTTATATTGTCTCCCTTGCATTTTAGGTGCACACCTTGCATATTTTGCATATCATACTAGCAGCCACTTATACTCATCACATATTTACATATTACATGCTATTACTTTATACATTTCCACATTACAGTGTTATATATGCATCTCATAAACTGCATATATCTTGCATTTAGTACTTCCCTTACCATACATGTTACTATTATTACACATACTATTTTTTGTTTACCCCACCTTACACTGCATCTTAGACATTACATACTTACACATTGTTATTCATCACATGGCCATTTTAGTATCATCATACGCCCTACGCGCTGCACTTACCACCTTATGACACACTATATTTCCTCAGTCCATACTCGAATACCGAGGGTTTACTAATCAAATGGACCTTACCATTCCATATTCCATCATGTGCAATACCTAGGTTAGTGACATATGCCTTAGGCTAAATAGTCACCCATACATTCTATCATTTTATAGTATACGCTTTAGGCTACATTGCCACTCCCATTTGCATTATCATCACCAATTTTACCCATCATATAGTGACATAAACTTTAGGCTAAATGGTCACCCATTTATTCTATCATCATAGTGGCTAGGCTACATCACCACTCAATTCTATTTGGCATCATCAACACCACTACTTCCACTTACATTTTCCATCACCTATTCATCATGTAGTGATATACATCGTAGGCTAGATAATCACTCACCATGTTTATTGTGTCATGATATACGCTTAGGCTATAGGGTTCACACACACATCACTGTTAGGATGGATACCACCATCATTTTCCATAGACATATTCATCATAGCGTGATAGACAACACACACACACACATTGACTTTTTCTCGATGACACACTCTCGTTTATGGTTCATTCTTGACTACTAAGGGGTAAAATGAAATAAACCTCATTTCATACATTTCCATCCACTCAAGGGGCATGTGGCTCCTATCATTCCACCTTACATTTCCATTCCATCCATCCACTGCATACTGCATGGTTTTGAGGGAATTTACTCTCGTTTACTAGTGTTTTTACATGCTCACTTTACTACACATGCTAGATTGATTGATTATATGTCATTACCATACACACATGCACGTTCATTCTTTATTTAGTTGTGATTGCAAATACAAGACCCTTATACACAACATGGATGCTTGCCTTCTACCCTTCCTATACTGGTCGTTGGGGGCATCCACATTTGACTCATACAGGTGCTATTGTTTCATTTTATACTTAACATCTTATACTATATGGTTATATACAATTTTGACATATTGGTTATCTCTCTAACATGATAACGAGTGTTCCATATGCAACACTTGTTTTGTAGGACTATATGTTTTCATGACTACTTGTGTGTTTGTTTTATACTTGCTTGTACTTGTTTTCCATTTGTATACAAGCCTTGCCTTATGTTTGGTGTGTAAACTTGTTTATTTGTATGCAGATGTTATGGCCTTTGAGTGTCTTGTGACATTGTGAGTGGTGTCCCATGTTTTCTATCTACGTTATGTAGTTTTAGTCTATCTTCTTGCATGATTACATTACTACTTTGCTTATACACTGTTTGCGTTTTACAAACTGTTTACTAGATGCATGCTTGTTTTTACTAACAATTGTTTGTGCATTCCTTGGTTTTGACCAAAAAAATTCTATGGGTTGGGTTATGTGGTGGTCCTCTTTTGGGACCACATTCTCTTTTCAACGATGTCGCATGCACCCCCAAAGAGGGGGACATCATTTGGGTTATCACAGAGCTCTTTATCGGTACAATCACCGTAGTTCCATTCAGATTACGCCCTTAACATTTTGGGATTACTACAACAAGTGGGTTAAGACCGGTTCTTGAACCCTATACACAACAAATTTTACAGGACACAATTTTCTTAGCATTCTAGGAAGCAGCTAGATACTAAGGATACAATATATTTCCTCCCTATACTTCTTTGGCCACTAGCAACATACTACCCAAAAGAACCACAATAGTACAAAGATCTCTTCACATTTAGGGAAACATTTAAAGGTTGGAGAATGACACAGCCTTCTCCCGACACTTCTTCAGCCTACCGGCGGTAGACCACCCAAAAGAACCACAATAATACATGATATCCTTCTACACCCTTTCTCTCGACATGGATAAGGTGCACATGTTCCATTTACAATTACATTTTCTATTTGCGTATTTTACATTTACACATGCATATTTTATATGGCATTTTTACATACATACATATTTGACTACTTTATCATTTTCTCCATGCATGTTCAACCATATGAGAAACAAGCCATCAAATGGCGGCAACAAAAACAACAAAAAGACTTTGCGGTGATACACTACACTACAAACACATCACATTGTTATATAGGTACACCACATTATGCGGTAGCTACACACACGTGTCTTTCTACCCTAGGTCCACTCTTGTCACTCTTTTTACACTTTTTCATCATCAGTTTCCATGCTTCACTGTGTTCTCATTCCACACTTTTTCTTATCTGTTGGTGCATTTTCTACTTCACTCTTCATGGAAATCAGGTATGTACTTCTATCTACTTTATGTTACTGAGTGTTCTGCTCACCAACATAAAGTGGGGGAAAATGTAGAGACAAAATCACACACTTTGGGGTAATATTTAGTCCCGGTCTCATACTACTATTCATATGGTTTTCAAGTGAAGAAAATACTAATTAACCCTATTTTTTGGCCACCTTTATTTTATTTCTTTTGACATTCCCAACCTCTATGACACATACATCCATGTTTATTTTATCGTTCCAAAGTTCCCGCCATAAAACTAGGGCACCCAGGCTTGAACCAGGGTGGCAGTGGGAGCCCTAGTCCCACCATGGGCATCCTGACCCTTATCCACACTTTCCCACCTTTTTTGGTAGTTTTTAGCCGTTGCAACCTTTAAAATTTCATGGTCAGCCTAATTGGGGTTAATTACAAAATTAGAGCAAGAGAACCATATAAATATAAAGTTATGAGACCATAATGAGGGACCAAGCACTAGTCACTACTACTACCCACCTAGGGTTGTATCCATTGGAGGTATTTTGCATCCATTAGCTCAATCACAAAGGGACAAAGCTGGTTCATCTACATCACACACATCATATGATGGATTTATTCTATTTCATGCACCATTTCCACTACATTTATTACTTGTTATTTGCTCGCTACTTCACAAAGTGTGACTGACATAAGAGCACCTAAGGAACATGATGGCACACACCACCAGAACTACATTTGGGTCTGAAATGAAGTGCAACACTCAGTTAGTAAGCCCACCATTGTGGAAGCTAAGGTCATTCTGACCTATTCATATGTATTCTTCTATTTTTTTCTAGGGTTTTGATACTTGTTTTGTGTGTTCTTGCAGGTCATTCTCCCTCTTGGATTATTTAGAGCATTTTGTGTAGTCCATGAAATTTAGTGTGACAAACAACAAAGGTACCAGAACATCTCTCGATCCTACAAAGACCAATTTCAGGGGTTTTTTCCAAAATAGGGCCCCTATTTTGCATACCAGAGTGCTCGTGGGCACCCTAGTCCTTCCCTAGGTGCTCCAATATAACCAAATCACCCAGATTACCCCTCTGTAAGACCCCTGTATAGTCATTCTTACTTCCAAATTCTCAATCAACTCTGTGACACAGTTCAATGAGCTCCTGTAAATAGCTAAGTCATATCTCTCTCTCTCTCTATCTTACTTTAGGGTTTTAAATTTCCCCTCTAGTGCTTGGATCATCTATTAACTTTACTTTAATATATTTACATTAGTTTATTGCTATCATTAGTTGTTGATTCTATTTAGATTAACTACCCCTATATAACTAATTTTAGTTAATCATTTTGGTGAATCCAAACACTTTCAATCTTAGGATCCTCCTCTTTCTTCTATAATGGGTCATTAAGTTTCTTTATCTGATTTACTCAGGAGATATCCCCATTTTTGAGATGTGCTACAAAAATCCCTAGATGCCAAGTATTTTGATGACAATATTCCTCCACATGAATTAAGTTCTATACTTCATTGTTTTTTTGTCGACTGTAGTCTTGATGACCCGCCATCTAATCAACCACTATTAGACTCAATTCAAGTCTTACATGCATCATTTTGACATAAACTTGTAGCCATGGAATCCACAATCACATCTCTTAGATCTTAAATTCAACACCTTAAGGATGCTTCTCAATTGCATATTTGTTATCCTTCTACATCTAATATGCCATCCATGTCCACTGCATGTCATATGATTGAAGCTCAAGACACGCCATTTCCCGAGCCTCTCATGTTTGAGCACAATACTATGCCACATGACATTTTTCCTCACCTCCTTATTCATAAGTTGATCACTCTACCAAATATGCAACATTATTCTCCTTATCGGTTAGCCAAATATCATGGTCATCCATACTGTAATTACCATCGAATAAATGGACATAATGAAAATGATTGTCATACTTTGCATCACATAATCAAAAGTCTTGAGTGTCAAGGTCTTATTTAATTTAAGGCACAACATCCTATTACAAAAGGTACATCCACATGGGCTCCTAAGGATACTCCTTTGGTTAGTCATGATCCACCTAAGCAATCACCTATGGTATCACCAAGTCAATCTAATCAACCACATATTGACATTACTTCAAAAACTCCTCCCTCTAAGATGTCTAATACATTACCAAGTAAACCTAAGAAACATCCTTTTAGACTCAGTGTAACTTGGCCTCCTCTCAAGTATAGCTCCAACCAATCACTTTAGGAAAAGAAACTAATTCTCCTACTAGTGGTTAAGACACGTTACATATTCCACCACCACCATGCACAACCCCTCCACTAACTCCTACGGTTACACTTGTAATTCTATCATCCACCATAGACTCTACATATATTGATGACTGAGACCTAGATACAACTTACTATGATGATGAACCATCTTCCAAACACATATTGCCACCATCACATGATCCTACTGATGCTTCGAACTATCATTGTGTTGGTCCTCCCTCTTATCAAGAAATAAACAATGTTCTCTCACAATGGCTTGACACCTCTAATGTCGTTACATAGATCTCCATAACCATAGTACACTTAGGGGGCATATAACTTGCACATTCCCCCCTCGTCACATTCACATAGGTGCATCTCTTTAATTATCATTTGTTCATAGGCATACTTATCACACGCTTTAGCATCATCATTACCCGATGGCACACTCTTGTGCTATGGTTCACACTTGAATGTTGAGGGTTTATTACACATGAACCTCACACACTGCACATAGGTACTATACATCACATCACTTACATACTAGTATACACACTAAATTTAGTCCACCTTTACATCTCTCACACATGTTGTCTATGTGATTTGCATTTTCATCTTATTCATCACATTGTGCATACATTCATCATACACGCATTACTTATATTACACCTTTAGGTCATCTACACACCTTTCCTATTACACTTACATACCTTGTATATAATATACCACATATGCATCCATACTTGACTTGTGTACATATATTGCATTTCATCGTACATACTATATTCATCACATAGACTTTATACACCTTTTATCTTACATTTATACTATTCATCATATATACTACTTGCTTATTTCATACATTAAATGGATCATTTATATAACACTTAGGCCCTCATGGTGTAACAAACATACATAACTTTAATACATGATGGGTCATAAGTTCAACCCACCACCCACTGCCTATTTTTAACCATTTTGGGATATCCCACATTCACTATGTGTATAATGTTGGCATTATTTAAATAAAGGTTAGTGGCATATGTAGATGTTAGGTTGTGGAGCCTATTTTCATGTGGGAAAGTGTTGAAGACTGTACACTAAGAGTACTATACACTTTCCACAGTTGTCTCGCTGGGGTTCAGGGCTGGGCCGGGCCTCGAGTAGGGGTTCGGGGGGCGCAGCCCCCAAATTTTTTTTGGCCTTAAAACGTGCCCAATATATCAAGAAACACACTTTTCTCATATGGGTGAGATTTTTAACCCATAGGTTTATGGGATGGTTTTGGCCCATGGTTTTAATACCCACAGTTTTGTAAAACTACTTAAGCAGTTGTCTACTTATATGGTTTTATACATATGGTAGGGATAATGTAACATTGCATATGTGTTTTGAATTCGGGTGTGAATTCTATAGAGTTTGTTGAGCATAGCTCTAAACAGATCTGGGTATTGTATTGAGAGAGCGGTGGCTTGTAATTAAATCTGAGCAAGTGATTCTTAGTGGACATAGCCCAAATAGGGTGAACCACGTTAAATATTGTCTCTTTGTGTTGTGTTATTTTATTCTACTCTTTTATTTGAGATTTGTAATAATTTCAGCATATTAGTTTCTAATGTTGTGATTCTGTGAGGGATTATTCTGCATATTTTATCTCTTATTTCCTAACAATTGGTATCAGATCCTGGTTTGGTTTGCTAAAGTTTTAAATCACAGGGAAAATTTTATCTTGAGTGGGAGCTATGGAAGATGATGAAAGATCTAGGGTTGATAAATTCAACGGGAAAAATTTCAATTTTTGGAAGATACAGATGGAAGATTACCTTTATCAGAAGGATCTTTATATTCCGCTATCTGAGAAGGTGAACAAAACCTCAAGCATGATGGATGCAGAATGGGATTTGCTGGATAGGAAGGCACTTGGGACAATCTGGCTATGTCTTGCATCTTCGGTATTATTTAATGTTTCAAAGGAAAAGACTACAAAATAACTGATGGATGCATTAGGGAAGTTGTATGAAAAACCCTCTGCCTCTAATAAGATATTTTTTATGAAAAAGTTGTTTAATATGAAGATGTTTGAGAATGGTTCAGTAGTAGACCATTTAAACGATTTTAATATGGTTGTAAATATGCTAGCTTTGGTTACAATAGAATTTTATGAAGAAGTTAGGGATTTATTAGTTCTGTGCTCTTTACCTGAGAGTTGGAATAGCCTAGTAATGTCGGTAAGCAACTCGGTTCCAGCTAACTCAAAGTTGAAGTTTGAAGATGTTGTAGGGGTGATTCTAAGTGAGGAAATGTGAAGAAAAAGCTCTGTGAATCTTCTACTTCAGGGAATGCTTTGACAGTGGAAACTAGAGGGAGACAAAAGAATAGAGGAAGCCGTGGAAAATCAAAGGATCAGGCAAGGTAAAAATCCAAAAGCAAGATAGTATGCTGGCATTGAGGAAAGTTTGGGCATGTAAATAAGGACTGTTGGGAGCTTCGGGACAAGAAGAAACCATGGGAAGAAATCAAGGAGGTAAATGTGGCAACGGGTAATGTATGTCAGGATGCTTTGATTCTTTCTTTACATAATATTACTGAATCTTGGGTTTTAGATTCAAGGGCTTCTTTCCATGCTACTCCACATAGGCATTATTTTATTGATTATGTTCAAGGAGATTTTGGGCATGTTTTTCTTGGTGATGATGAGCCTTGTAACATAGTTGGAAAAGGTTATGTTCAGGTTAAGATGCAGAATGTGAATACTTGGCTATTGAAGGATGTCAGACATGTGCCTACATTAAGATGAAATTTGATATTGGCAGGGTAGTTGGGAAGTGATGGTTGTACTGTAATATTTACAACAGACTCTTGGAAGGTTACCAAGGGTGCTCTTATGGTGGCAAGAGGTAAGAAGGTTGGAACCTTGTATTTAACCACTTATAGCACTAATGCTTGTAATCTTGTGGCTTCAGAAGTAGATACAACATTGTGGCATTATAGGCTCGGTCATATGAGCCATAAGGGCATGAAGATCATAAAGAAGGATTTACCCAGATATATAGAAACATGTTTGGAGTTCTGTGAGGACTGCATATATGGGAAACATAAGCGAGTAAGGTTTCTCAAGGTTGGACATACAAAGAAAGAAAGTAAGTTAGAGATGGTGCACTCTGATGTGTGGGGGCCAACTCAGGTATCATCTCTTGAGGGTTCAAGTTATTATGTTACTTTTATTGATGATGTAAAAATGAAAGTTTGGGTTTATTGTATTAGAAACAAATCTGATGTATTTGACACTTTTGTTAAATGGAAAGCCTTGGTAGAGAATGAGAGGGGTCTTAAGCTAAAATGGCTCAGGTCAGATAATGGAGGGGAGTATTGCAACAATGAATTTGATGATTATTGTTCTAAGAATGGAATCCACAAGAAAAAGATAGTTCCAGGAATTCTGTAGTAGAATGGGGTGTCAGAAAGGATGAACAAAACAATAATGGAACGTGCTAGGAGCATGAGGTTACATACAGGACTGCCTCTTTCTTTTTGGGCAGAAGTGGTGAGCACAACTGTGTACTTGATCAACAGAGGACCTTCAAGTTCTTTGGATGGAGGCATACCTGAGGAGGCTTGGTATGGTAAGAAATTTGATTATTCATTTCTTAGAGTCTTTGGATGTGAAGTGTTTGTTCATATATATAAGGATGATAGGACCAAGCTAGAGGATAAATCAAAAAAAGGTACTTTCATTGGTTATGGTGGTGATGACTTTGGATATAAATGTTAGAGTATTAAGGAAAAGAAAATCATTCCATCTAGGGATGTGATCTTTAATGAGAAAGTCATGTATAAGTAGCAGTTGCAGGAAAACATGGAAGAATTTAAGAAAGAATATGCAGCGATAGAGGATCTTTTGGATGGAAAAGTGACACATGAATTAGTTCAGGAACCTCCTCAATAGGAACCTCAAACTCCTATATTGAGGAGGTCTTCTAGGGTAAGAAGAGAACCTGAACGTTTTTCTCCTTCTCTTTATTATTTATTACTCACTGATAGTGGAGAGCCAGAGAGCTTTGATGAAACAATGTAGGTAGATGCTAGGAAGAAGTGGGAGTAAGCCATGGATGAGGAGCATCAGGCTCTCAGGAGAACCAAACATGGGATTTGGTGAAGCTACCCGAAGGAAAAAGAGCATTATAGAACAAGTGGGTTTTTGGAGTCAAAGAGGAAGGAGGAAAGAAAAAATACAAGGTTCGTTTGGTGGTCAAGCGGTTTGCACATAAAAAAGGTATAGATTTTGATGAGATTTTTTCTCCTGTAGTAAAAATGACTTCTATTAGAACTGTTCTTGGAATAGTTGCAGCAAAATACTTGCACTTAGAGTAGCTTGATGTAAAAACTGCATTTCTCCATGGTGATTTTGAGGAGGAACTATATATGCAGCAAGCAAAGGGCTATGAGGTCAAAGGTAAAGAGGAGATGGTGTGTAAAATGAAGAAGAGCTTGTATGGCTTTAAACAAGCTCCACATCAAAGGTATAAGAAATTTGATATCTTCATGATGGAGCAAGGTTATATTAGATGTCATTCTAACCATTATGTGTATACAAAGAAATTTAAGGATGACAGTTATATTATCCTGTGTCTATGTGTGGATGACATGTTGGTTGTAGGTAAAAACATGCAGGAAATAAAAGTACTCAAGAAGCAGCTAAGTGAATCCTTTACTATGAAGGATTTGGGGGCAGCCAAAAAAATCCTTGGTATGAGGATATATTGGGATAGGAAGGAATGGAAGATGACTTTATCTCAGGAAGAGTACATTAAGAAGGTCTTGGAGAGGTTTAATATGCAGGATGCTAAATCGGTTGGGACTCCTTTGGCAAGCCATTTCAAGTTATCAAAGGAGCAGTGTCCCAAGATAGAGCAGGAAAGAAACCAAATGTCCAAGGTACCTCACTCATCAATAGTTGGCAGTTTAATGTATGCCATGGTGTGCACTAGGCCTGATATTACCCATGCAGTGGGAGCGGTGAGTAGATTTATGAGTGATCTAGGTAGAGATCACTGGCATGCAATAAAGTGGATCCTTCAGTATTTGAGAGGAACCATAGGGACAATTTTGTGCTATAGTGGATCAGATACCACTTTGTGTGGTTATGTAGATTCAGATATGGTTAGAGATGTAGACAGCAGGAGGAGCATGACAGGTTATGTTTACACTGTACGTGGGACAATAGTAAGCTAGATTTCATGACTATAGAAGCTAGTGGCTTTGTCAACCACAGAGGTTGAGTATGTTTTTGCCACAAAGGAAAGAAAAGAAATGATTTGGTTATAAAAATTAATTGAGGAGTTGGGGCATAAGAAAGAGGAAGGAAAGCTGCATAGTGATAGTCAGAGTGTTATACACCTAGCTAAGAACTCTGATTTCCACTCTAGGAAAAAGTATATACAGTTAAGGTACTATTTCATCAGGACAACTTTGGAGGAAGAAAAGTTCAAGCTAGAGAAGATCCATACCATTCAGAATCCTACAGACATGATGAACAAGGTGGTCACAAGGGAAAAACTAAAGCTATGTTCAACTTTGGTTGGTCTTCACGGAAACTAGTGAAGGGTTGAGAAGCTTGCTCAGAGGAAAACTAGTCTCCAAGTGGGAGATTGTTAGGTTGTGGAGCCTATTTTCATGTGAGAAAGTGTTGAAGACTGTACACTAAGAGTACTATACACTTTCCACAGTTGTCTTGCCGGGGTTAAAACATGCCCAATATATTGAGAAACATGCTTTTCTCATACGGGTAGGATTTTTGACCCATAGGTTTATGGGACGGTTTTGGCCCATGGTTTTAATACCCACAGTTTTGTAAAACTTCTTAAGCAGTTGTCTACTTATATGGTTTTATGCATATGGTAGGGATAATGTAACATTGTAGATGTGTTTTGAATTCGGGTGTGAATTCTATAGAGTTTGTTAAGCATAGCTCCAAATAGATTTGGGTATTGTATTGAGAGAGCGGTGGCATGCAATAAAATTTGAGCAAGTGATTCTTGGTGGACGTAGCCCAAATTAGGTGAACCACGTTAAATACTGTCTCTTTTTGTTGTGTTATTTTATTCTACACTTTTATTTGAGATCTGTAATAATTTCTACATATTAGTTTCTACTGTTGCGATTCTGTGAGGGATTATTCCACATATTTTATCTCTTATTTCCTAACAGTAGATACCAAAATTTGGTATCACTACCCTTGTCACCCCACGCTCATTTCCTTTCACCATGGTCACCTATCTAGACCCATTTTTATTTTAATTTCTATTTTTATTGATATTCCCATCTTTTTCATCCATGATCCTATCCATTTGTAATTTATTATCAATCCTCATTAACTATCTTCTAATCCTCATCTCATTAGCTAATTATCTCTAATTATTTCCTTTTCTCTTCTCTAGGTTGTTTATCATCTCTAGCCACCTAGTTGTTCATACCTAGGTTCCCCTTAGCCTTTATTTACTCTTTCTAACCTCCCACATACCCATTTCACTTCCTTATGTAACCCTAACCTGCATAGATCATTCAAAACCCAAAGCCCTCTCCCAAAGGGTGTAATGCCTTGAGTTAGGCATCTTCCCACTGCCCAATTGGACTGTTCCCTGTAGTTGGTAATGACCCATCTAGGTTGCCATCGACCCTATAAAGTCACATCCCCCCATTCCAAAGGATACATCATCAAAAATTTCTTGCGCTTTGTGACCTTTATCTACGTGTTTGTGCTTCTTTGCAATTTTTTGCAGTCTTCTTGGAGTCCCTTTGAGTGTGCTTACATCATTTTTTGAGAGTTTGGGGAGTTTATCTTGGCCTTGTGTTGGTTCATGATATTTTTTGCTTTATCATCATTAATATTATCAGGAACTAACATTTTGCAGGTCTAACTTCCATCAAGGACAGATCTAACATCTTATTTCAGTCATTTTTTCTACAGGTTATCTATTCAACCCATCGATCTTTGACCTTGATTAGGACTGCCCAAGTCACCTTCGCTTCTTTCAGGTCATCAATGACCTTTCCATGTTCTCTCACCTATTCTAACCTCTAGGTCCTCATCAGTCTGATTTCATGCTTTTGTCATCCCATTCAGTTCTCAAATCCATCATTATGCCTTTCCATCAGTCCAGATCTATTCTATCAGTCTCCAGTCATTACCAACTCAGACAAGTCACCACAGATCTCTGACACATTTCCCATCCTATCCCTATAAATCCACATTTTCTTACATCCTTTTTCTTTCCCTGTCTAAAAATTTCTCTGTAGGCTACTGTTAGTACTTACAAGTCTTTGTCATCATCATATCTACAATCAATGCCCTTTAGATTTGCATTTTATCTTGCTATTCTGATCCATATGCTATGGTCACCACCGACTGGACCTCTGCAACCTGGGTCACTATTAACCCAACCAAGTGAAATTTTCTTTGTATTGATCTTGATCATATTTGCACTTTCCTTCTATTTCTGTAATTTTTAGAGTCTGTGTAGTTTCAAATTCTACATGCTACTCATTTCTTTATCATGTTTTTATCAAATATGGGGGTTGACATCTACATAAAGAAGTTTACACTTCTTTGAACCAACTTTTTCAAAAAATCCCCTCATCTACCATCTAATCCATTTTCCTTCTAGTTACCTTTGTTATGCAGATACATCAAGCTTGCAACAAGGAGATCTACTTTGCGCTCATCTATTTGTCACCATCTTGTTTCAAGGTACCTTAAGCCCTTGCATAATTTGAGTTCCTTGATCTTATTTAGTATCTAGTTCACTAATTTGAACAGGAAAGAGAAAATTTAGTCCAACATTCTGGCACACCTAGTGGGAGCACCATTTTAGCCGAGTCTCTTGCATTTTCTTTCATTTCCCATATTTATTCTATTTTCCACTAACAGTGCAGGTAGAGGCTTTTATTTCTCTTATTCATGTTGGCTTTTGGATTTCTTGGATTTTGCTCTTCGCTTTCTTTAATGTGAAGATCAGATAAAAAGGAAAAGTGAAAACCAGGCATTCCTCTTTTTTCTTAGTTTCTTCTTCTTACATCACATTTTCCATTCCTTGTGTGGTTGTTCTCATCAAATCTCCATATTTGGTTTTGGGCTTAAAATGAAGCTCTTTCATTATTACTAGAAAATCTAGTGTAAGTAGGGGTTTAATTGGTTGCATTTCACACTTCTCCACACACATCCAAACACACTAATTAAATTTACACCTCAAAATAGTCCCATACCAGGTGGACCTAATTGGGATTTCATCAGCCAATAGGAAAGCTACCATGGTATTCTAGCCACATTATAAATCCTTTACTGACTCGGGCCTCATGTACCTTTTGGTATATCAAGGACTCCCTATCCAAAACCACTAGAAACTAGCTCTAGATTTCCATTTCTTAGGTGCCCTCGTTATCCTTCCCCTTTTTTTATTTTTCACATTTTCTAAATTAATCAAGATAAATAAAACATTACATACTTGACTTGTTTTCTCTAATTAGTATAGTCATTATTTTATTGTTTTGTTTCATGCTTGTTATTACATGCTCTTTAGACAGGAAAATAGAAAAAAATCTTTCATCAAACAAATACATTACTTTATCTCAAAAAACATTTTCTTTTGCCATTGTCTCATCCATGCCTATGGTTACCTCTTCCATGGTTACCTAGCCCTTACTCATCAATCCACCTCATCAAGAATCCTTTATCCAAACTTCAACCCATGCTGAGACCAATCCCTTTCTATATCATCACTCAATTTCATTTACACCAGCCACACCTCCATCTACCACATTGGTTGAAGCTTTTAGGCCTCCCATCATTTGTCGAGGAAGTGTGGAGTTTCAAGAGATTCTTTATGCTAATCCCGTGGCCCCTCCATGATTACCTCCTTAGGAAGACAGCCCAACTTCCTATTGATGGGCGACCTCTCCAATAAATCTATGATTATCATTCCAATCCTGAAACAACTCAAGTTTTTCTTCACAACTTGTGGTGTTCTTCCCTAGATCCATGAATAAGCTCTCTATGGCCTAATGCGAACTTGATCGATCTTCTTCTACCAATCCTCCACCCCATCAGACTCATCAGACCTCTATCCTCCACCTCGTCAATTAGCTACACCCATTCCTCATAATCTACCTCCCATCAACACAACTATCACTTTCTCCATTCATATCACTTCTTCATCCACTATCATCACTAGTGTCCCCATCCAATCCTTTCAATAAACCTAAAAATTACCACCAATATCCAAACAACATAATCATTCTTTACCCCTCACATCACACATTCATGCAAACATCATCACTTCCCAACCTCATATAACTGAATCTACCTACACTTATCAACCACATCCTATGAGTGCTTGCCATTACATAGTGTCTAATCCACCTCCAAAAAAATCTCAACATATAACCACTCATCATATACGTCAAAAAGTCCATATCCCCATTTCCCAACAACTAACACAATCTCAACAATCACATCACATTCCTATTTCTCAACATAAAAAATTACAACAACCCATCCAATCCCAACCAATGACCTACATTCATCCCCATCAAGTAAACCCTCAAGCAACCACTCATTCACAAGCCTATAAACAACCCTATCCAACTACTTCTCATGTCATACAACCACAACCAATCACCACTTTAAATGAACCCATGCATGCCTTGATGAATATGTTGGCTAGCCTTGAATCCGCTACTTTAGGGACCAAGGTTAGATTTTCTTACGAACAAATTTCTAATGAACCTATCCATCCATTGGTCCCAATCAAGCCCTATCATCCTCTTTGGGAACTTCCAAAATTCACCAAATTTAACAGTAAGGAGGATCCACGACAACATCTTCACATGTTTAGGCATGCATACTATCTCATTTGCCATGATCAAGACCTCATGCTTCACACTTTTCGTATGTCCTTGGCTGGTCCTGCATTGGATTGGTATAATGGCATCCCTCAATATTCATTGTTTTCATTTACCCAACTTACACAACTCTTCTTAGAACACTTTTCAATCACTATTGTGCGCAAGCTCACCATTACAGAATTACACTCCATTCAACAATTTGATGACAAGTCTATCGCAGACTTCTTTGCATGATGGCGTGGAATTATAAATCAATTGTCATTCACCCTTCCACGGACAGAGCTCATTGATTTATTTTCATGCTATTATGCAAAGCATATCTCATCCACCTTACAAATCCAATAATTTCAGACATTTGAAAATCCTTTACCATGGCTTGTAAACTTAAGACTCGTGCCCTTGAGAAAGGCCAACTTAAAGTTAAATCAAACAAACCAAAATTTAAGTTTACTAAACCTTCTAGACACAATGAAAAATCCAAGAATGCAACCAATGCCATGGTGGTCAAGTCTTCTTCCACACTTACCTCTAACACATGGGCTCAACAAAGCGTTCCTAGACCACCGCCTAACTACACTCCCTTTGGAGAGTCATATAGCTTGATCTTTGATAAGTTGATATCCATCCATCTCATCACACTTTCCCCCATTCGACCATTCAACGAATCAAGACCTAAACCATCTTGGTATTATGAGGATCATTATTGTAAATACCACCAAGCTATTAGACATGATATAGAAATTTTTTGAACCTTTACAGATCTTATCCAAAAACTCATCGACCAAGGCAAATTTCAAGTAGACAACCCCAACACACCTCCTCATAATAATATAAACATTCCTCGACCTAAGATCATGCAAAATAATTCCAGCATCATCTATCGTAGGACCACATCCATCTCTTCTAGGGCCAGACCCTTCATCCAAGACATCAAAACCAATCAATATATCCAAATCCAAACCATACAACACTTCTTTAAAATCTGATCATTCTTCTACAATATAAAAACATCCTCAAATTAGAATCAAAGACATACAAACCTAAAAATTATAAGACTCAACCTTCAACATCCAATCTATATCGCACATCTATATCCCAAACATCCACCTCTTCTTCTAAATCCAAACCCAAATCTAAGACTTCCAAAACTTCTTATAAAGACAAGGCACCTCCTAATATATTAGTCAAATCATATATGGAGGTCCTTCAACACTTGCTTCAAATTTATTTCATCATGCTCTCTCCTATCAAGGATTTTGACCCACATAGCAAGAAGCCATCATGGTTTGACTCTAATCTCGTTTGCGCTTATCATCACACCCTTGGGCATGACATGAAACATTGTAAAACACTTCAAACCATTATCAATAACATTATTGAGGAGGAGAAAATTCTTCATGAAACAAATGAATCTCCTCCTTCCACCTCCTCATCTATGACCATGGTGTCATGTAAATTTGCAACAAGGAAATTAACAATTTATGAGCATGACAACTATACCCCAGTGTTAAGTTTTTCAAGTGCTCATCATTTCAAGATACCTCGGGTCTGTCCAATCAGTCCAAGTGATCTCCCGATTAAAGTGACCTCACCACCTAGGTGATTTAGGAAAGTCCATTCATTCCCCCTAGGTGATTTTAGGAGTTCATTTGTGAAAGCTACATGCAGGTTGTGGGAAGGGCTATCACTGGCCTTCCTAGGGCTGGAGGAACCCCAAGGAGCGAGAGAAGAAGATTCTAAGTGGATGTGGAGGTGATTTAAAGGTCTTGGGACATCATGGAAATGATTCAGGAAAATTTTTGAAGGGCTCAGAGAAGTTGGGACAAGTTTCACCAGAATTAGGGTTCACAAGCCTAGTCAGTACACAAGCCAAAACATACCCCTGAGCTTTGGAAGGTGATTCCAGGAGCTCTAGATGGATTTAGGAGAAAAAAAAACATCTACGGAAATATAATTCCAATCCCTACATGATGGTGAGATCATATTTTTCACAACACTTTGGTGCATTAGGTCTGCAGGTAATTTTTCTCAGGCACAGGTTGAGTACCAAATACAAAAATATGATTTTTTAGGGATCAAATGGAATAATAAAGACATGATACCCCCACCATTTGATTCAAAAGGCCATTTCTAGGTTAGGATCATATACATGTTTTCCGAAAACATCCATTGGGAGCTCAAGCTATCATTGTCATAAGTTGTCCTTTTGGAGCAAGTTCAAGACTTAGCCAAATTTTGGGAGGACACATGTAAGCTCCAATAGCCTGGATGGATTTTATGTTCCCAATGTATATGAGGGTCAGGTAAATCAACCTTGGAAATTTTTTCCTAGCCCCCATGTGACATCTGGAACCCCATACGACCATTAGCATTACTAGTTCAAGCCCCCGGGTGCAATTCAGAGCTCAAATTCCCTGCCGTCAGATCAACACCACGTGTCAGCTCCAGGACTTCCATGGAATTTTATGTCCCTCACATCCCTCATAGGTCAGGGACATCAAACCTTTAAAAATGTGCCTAGCCCTCTAGGAGAGAGTTTTGGTCACCCATGTGACCTGCTTCAAGCCCCTCAGTGCTTTAAAGATGATTTTTGAGCACTCACTCCCTATCTGTCAAATCAACGCCACGTGTCAGCTTCTTATCACCATGGAAATTGATGTCCCTCATTTATTTTTGAGGTGAGGGATGTTAGGGATAATAAAATTTTCCCATCCCTCTCTCAACATGATTTTAAAAATTCAAATATTTACCTTTCCCTACTTCTAACTGCTTCCACTCCTGTGCACAACCATATCTCCATTCTTCCTCTGCAACCTCCTTGTCCATTAATCCACCATTGTTGAACCTCAAACTAGACCTATCACAGAAATACTCTCCTTCAACTCCATGAAATCATATAGGTATCAGAAGGAAGCTTTAGCAAATGAAGAAGGAGAAACGAAGAACAACGAAGAGAACAAGTAGAAAATCTCCATAGCCAAAAAATGGAGATTCATAAAAATCTTGCAAACCAGCGTACAAATCAACAAACCATTTTTTATATATTTGTTCCTCTATCCAAGACCATAAAAAACATACTTTCAAACTCTCCTCTCATGCAACATAGCATTCACAATGAAGAAATCTCCTTTCTGGCTCAATGAAGAAAGAAGTGGGATTTCCCATCAAACCAGTTGTCAGATTGAAGTAAATTTCACATGAAGCACTAGAAGAAAAAACCCACATCAGAAATATAATTTTTTTACAAATGGAGGAGAAAACTAGACCTGTAATTTTGAGGTCCATTAATGGATGCCACGTCCAGAAGCACTGCCAGGTCCAAAATTTGAAAGTTTAAAATCTCCTGGACTATTAAGCAGATAGTTCTAAAATTTCAGAGGGTGATATTGGGAAAAAATACATATCAAAAAACTTTTCTATGTCAATTAGACCTCTAGAAGCCCACTTTCTAAAAATAGCAGGTCTTCTACATAGGGGACTGCTTATTTTGGGAAAGTCAACAATAGAAGAACTTGTGAAGGAGACAGAAGACATTGGAGGTGCACTGCAGCTGAGAACTCATCAGAACAAGACATTTTTGACACTTACTAAAAATAGTAAGTGGTCCCACAGAACACTTGCTAAAAATAGAAAGTTGATCCAGAAAGAGCAAGGAACGCAGGGAGAAAGGGGAATCAAGGTTGCAACATCTAGTTGAGGTTCGAGGAAGTTTCCTTTTCATACTTACTAAAAATAGTAAGTTGTTATTCTAGGGAAAAACATGAAGCAGAAGTGGATGAGATAGAAGATGGCTCAACCCTTCACCTGTGAGTATGAGATAGAAGACAATGATGTCTTGTACATGGACCTGAATGACTTAAGAACTCACATGACAGTCAAAGACTAAAAGAAGATTGAAGATAGATATTCACCAGTGGCTTGTTTACTGCCACAGGACACCCAATGTCTATCCAAAGTCATGAGTTGGTCCTAGCCTACTCTCACCACTATGAGCCTGAAACATGAACCATCCAAGCTGAAATGGTACAAAAATGGTGGTCATCAGCCCTAGAACCATCTCTCTTTCTCTGCAAATACTGACATCACCCAACATGGTTCGTCATCTCAAAAGACAAGGCCTTGCACAATTGGGAAATGATGGATGCATACGTGCAAGGGGTTGCGCTGGGGTCATGGTTGAAAATAGGGAGAAATCCCTCAAAGGATGCCTAAGAACCTTCCAAGGTGTGAGTTCCGAGAAGGATATTCAGATGTCATCACTCTCCTCAGTAGAGTAATGGGTGAAGTAAGCACAAGAGACTTCCAAGACTAGATGGGCCTTTTCATCTTGACATTGACAGAAGGAAAGCATAGAAATTGACTGGGGATAGATCATCATTGAAAATATCTCCATCTACAACTGACTCCAAGTACCCATGATGAAGAATTTCAACATGAATTATTACTTGGTCTACCTCCTCGACTAGCTCAAGATCATTCAAGGGATTGGCTCTCACATAAAAAATTGTCCAGCCAAGGTGCCTGCATTTTGAGAAACTTCCACAGGTGGTGATGGAGGAAAGTTATAGGCATTTCACTCATGTGAATGATGCATTCACAATGATGTACATAGTCTGAAACTTGGAAGGAGACTTGGAAGCTAGGATGTCATCACAAGCAGTGTCCTTGATCAAGAAGTATGGCTCCTATTTCATACAATTATCAACATTCTCCTACCTATGAGTTGTTGGCTTCGATCAAGCACCACTAAGGCTGCCCAAGTACCTTAGTGACCAAATTTTATTGTTTGATCTTTGCAGACAGATCATTTAGGTGAATAACAGGCTTAGAAGTAGGAGGAAGAAGTTGATTCCATTTCCTATCTCTCTCGGGGTATTCATGTGTAAGAGTTCAAATGACACATCTCATCTGGAGGCTACTTTCACTCATTTGACTCTGCATTCCTACATTGCTAGGCCTAACTTTGACATCTAAGAAGATCCTAACTCTTTCCATGTCCCATAACAACAACATGAACCACAAGTCAAGGATTACTAGGAATTACATGGGAATTTGAAGTGCATGTAAAAAGGATCATATGAGATGAAATTTGAAATGAAGAAATTCAAGTTCTATTGATAGTACGAAATATTTTGTAAGATGATGGGATGAAAGATGTATAATCCTGATTACATGGTAGTCAAGATGTCCCTTGTACCTCCAATCAATTGGTATGTTCATGAATCAGGGGATATATTGGAGTGGAAGAAGGTTGATAAATTGGTTTCAGAAAAGAGAACCATGACCATCCAGTCAAGGAATTCCTCCAAGTCCAAGCCTCACATGTCATGATAGAGGTGAATTCCATATTGAGCAAAAGGAAGGCCAATAGAATTGTAAATTCTCCTCACGACAAGATTCCAAGAGATCACTGGAATATTTGATCACTAGAAATGATGACAAAGGAACAAGTGGATGAAGAACACATTTCAAGATTTAGTCTTCAATACCACAGGAGGTTTCCCCTCTTGATGGAAGTCAGGATTTTACTCCTCCTTCAGAACAGGGTACCATTGGTGCACCTATCATTGAACCAAGTCTGATGAGATGTTTCCTTGGATGCAGGAAATAATTATCCCTGACACCCGCACTATGCAGCAAGTGGAAACTCCTGATCTATCAGAAATTGTCTCATTGGCCAAAGAAAAAAGATCAAGAAATCTCACACATACAACCTCATAGTTTCTATAAGGGGAAGCAAGGCTAATCAATACATCAAGTAGCTCGGCCAAAGGTAATCAAATGTGGATGAGATGACACCAAGTTGACTATGAAATGAGCACAATTCAACTGGGACCAACAACTCATGAAGGGATGAAGCACATGTATCAGACAATCTTCCACTCACATGGTGGCAAGGAATAACAGTATAAGAAGAAGATTGATGAACTAAAGAAGAAAGTGAAAACTCTGTCATTCTATGTGCAACATCTAGTTGATCCTAATGCCATGAAAATTCCATTGAGGAAGTTGCACCCATCAGTAGCTTCAATCCAGAATCCATCAGGAAGACACACAAGTTCACAATACAGGGCGAAAAATAATGAAACATCAACTAATTTAGAAAAAGGAAATTCAGTGCTCCAAGAAGTGGTCAAACTCTTGTCTTATATGTGTGCCAAATATAGGACAAGACACTCAAGGAGGACTTGGAGAAAGAAAGGGACTATTGGGAACCTTTGGGCCCAATAGTAGATGAAATGAGTAACACTCATTTCCAGGAGTTGATCAAAGGAATATCGGAAACTCCCTCAGAATACTTGTCACATGTATGGGTGAGGGCCTTGGAATCAGGTTTGAGGCAATCAATCGGGCCATCATAGAGCTGGAGGAAAAAGAGGAACAAGCATACAAATTGCAAGATAGTGTAAATCAGAAAACTCATGAAGCTTGGAGTGGCTACAATGGTTGAAGATACAACTTCTGAGTTGATTGGTCCATTTGAAGAACATATCAAGAAAGAGGTAGAAACCCATCATCCTTCACTAAGGATACCCTCAACTTCCTCTCAGAGATTTGGGCCTCTATTGCACTTATCATGAGAAACATTCATCATGGTTTAAGTGCAAAGACATCAATAATGTGGCTGATGGATGGATATAAACCTTGAGCTGTGTTCACATTCCTCATGCTAACAAAGTGGAACCTGTAGTATCTCATTTCAGTAAAGATCTTGGAGGAACAGAGGCCTTCTCAAGAGCACGAAGTGGAATCCAGTCAGGGAGTGAGATCAAATCCACTGCATACTGCTCATCCTTCTACATAATTCTTCTTCTTTCTTCTTCTTTTCTCTTCTTTCTCTCTCTTCTCTTCTCACCCAATGCTCTCTCTCATCAATGTTATATTTTTGCGTTGAGGTTTGCACTTTTTAATATAACTTTAAGTGACTTTATAAACATAATGTAAACTTTAAGTCACCTTGTTTTATAAAAGGGACTTAAATATTTAAGTGGAATATGAACAGTCTAAAGTCACATTAAAGTATTTGAAAAGTCACCGAGAAGATGAAGAGTTTCCTCCTCTTCTATAAATTGTAACAAGCTCCTCATTTGAGCTTCTTCTAAAACTTCCTATTCTTCTTAGAAAAAGTTCTTCTTATTCTTCTTAGACAACTTCTGAAACTTCTTAGATGTTGGAGATGTTTTTTGTGAATTCATGAGAGAGATATCCTTGTGAAGAGAGAAAAGAGATAGAAAATTTCTTCCATTTTCCCTACTCAAAAATGTCTTCTACTTCTATGTTATGTACAATTTCTGCTTGAGCTTCAATAAAGGAAGAAGGAATTTTAGCCTTTTTGACTGAGGAGTTTAGTGGTACTTTGTGCTCATTAAATGATATTTGGTCTTGTTGTTATTACATAGATTTGTTTTCTTCTAAATTCAAGTGCATGTAATGAAAATTTTGGCTGGTGTATGCAAGTCTCTGATTTTCTACTTGCAGCATTAGTTTTCTCTTTTCTAAATTTCTCACTCCCTTTCCCGCTTTCCTAGAAAATTCCTCTCTTGTAGATATATGCAAGATTTTTCCGCAGGGTCAGTGGAGTGCCCCTATTGGATCCCCGAGCCAAAAGGCCACTAGGATAAAAATCACTTTTTACTCATGCATGCACATACAATACTACACTCAGTTAAGTAGAGGGACTTAGACTCCCATAGCATTGGCAAGATAACCACCAATTTTTCCCTGAAAAATTTTCTCGCCAACAGTTTTTGGCCCACCATGGGGCAGATTTAGCAGCATCTACACCTGAATATGACCAAAGGTCAGAAAAATACAAAAAAAAAAAAAAATTCAAAATTCAAAAAAAAAGAAAATTTCTAGAATTTGAATAGCTATATGAGCCTCATGTCTACAAACCATGGCTATTCTAGGAAATCCTCCTATTGAAAGACCTGAATTGCTCTTCCACATCCAAGAGGATATTGCTTCAGATTTGAGAGAAGCTATCTGGCATAACAGGAAAAAGTGTCAACCACTACTTCATTTCCACAAGAATTCTTGACCTTGAAGAAGAACATGTTGCTGAATTGGAAAGGAAAAGACAAATTCCAGCACCACAAAGAAGAGCATAGATTTCCAAGATGGCAGATAGAAGATACACCTGAAAATAGAGACAAGGAGGACAAACTGACCCCACTTTTGAAGAGCTTCAAAGAAGACAAGAGCTGCTCAGAATTCAGAAGGTCTCCCTTTCATCAAGAAACCGGTCACGTTGGGAACCTAAGTGTTTCCAATCCTTTAGATGGTGAATTTCCATACATCAACGAGAACCTTGAATATTTCACTGACGTAGAGACTGAAGAAGAAGCTAGAGAAAGAGAAGCAAGAGGAAGAGGAAATAAGAGCTCAGCTTGAAGAAATTGAAAGACTTCAAGCCAAGGCAGACAAAAGAGCAGTCAACAAAAGCCATAGCCTTAGAGAGGTTGGAAGCTAGAAACAGAAACAAAATGGGGGATCATGATCATGAGGTCTGTAGGCCTAATGTACCATGGGGTGGAAACATCTACCCACTCACCCTTTCTCAACCACTTCACGAGCTACCAAGAGGCTTCAAGAAAAAACTTTCCAAAATTTAGAGGGGATGGTTCTCAACTCCTTGAAGAACATGTAGCAACATTTATCACCACTTGTGGTGTATTGGGCATTGAGGATGAAGATGTGTCAGTCCATGACTCTTTATGGAGTCACTCCAAGAAAAAGTTTCTGAATGGTTCTACATGCTACCCCCGAGGTCTGTCACCTACTTGGGAAGATATAAGAAGTGCATTCAAACACAGGTTCAAGACCACAGAAGACTGTCAGGATCTCTTGGTCCAATTGGTACAAATGAAGAAAGAAACCTCTGAATCAATGAGAGACTTCATAGAAAGATATAATAGAGTGATAAGAAGAATCCCTAAAGATGTGGTGCCTCCTAAAAATAATTTGAAGAGATTCTTCATCAGTGCCTTGCCATCAGAAGTAGGTTTCTTCCTTAGAATAACCCAACCAAGAACATTGAGGGAAGCTCAGGACCACATGTAATAGAAACCTGATGATGATCTAATCTTGTCTGGTAAAGTGAAAGGCCCAAATGGAAAGAAAAAAGGCCATAGATTCAAGCTCAGTCACCACAGACCCAATGTTCTTAAAAATGGAAAATGACTTGGTTGCCTTGAAGAAACAACTCTCCCAGATCACAATGCAGAACACTCCAAGGAAACCAAATCCTCCCAATAGACCAAGGATTTCTCCACCTCCTCATCTGGCTCACTCTCAAAGCACCACCAATCAATGTTGTCATGTGACACCAAAGAACCAGAGGAGGAAGTGGAAATTGAAGAACCTGAAGAAGAAGATGCGGGTGACTGATGAAAACTATCTTGAGGTTGAGGAAGTTGATGGTGATACACACAATGGCCTAATTGAGTATGTTGATGATGAAGATGATGATGATGAAGAAGCTCCAAGTTTCTCATGCAATTTTTCACTCGCACACAATCCAAGAAAGGTGCTCCATCCTCAATGGATGTGGTAAAGGACAAGAAGAAGAAAGAATATTCTCCTATGGAGGTTCCACAAAATAAAATCATCAATAGAGGATCACCACTACCACCTTAAATGGAGTTCGCTAAAGAAAAATCAGACCCACTGGTTAGCAAGGATCATGCTGCCATACCAAGTAAGTCTTCTAGTCCTTCTCCCAGCTCAAAAATTACTAAAAATAATTCTCCTTCAAATGTTGTTTCCACAAAAACATCTAAGGTTCTATCAAAACCTACATCCCCATCTCCTTCCAAGCCAGTTACTGCACCTGTGAAGGAAAATTCAACCCCCAAAATAGCAAAACCTTCACCATGTAAATATTTTATCATTCCTAGAACCTCTTGCCTTTCCCACCATAACCCCATTTGACTTTTTGGAACACACAAGAAAAACTAAAGTCCAACTCTCAGAAATAGAATACCTACAAATGCACCTACCCAATTTGATAGGTTCATTGATGTAGTCCGTGGTGGTAATCCTATAACCTCATGTCCAAATTCCAAAGGCTTACTCCCCACACCATCCACACCACTTTCTCAAAACATGTTAGCCCTCAGTGCCTCCAAAACCAACAAGGTTGAACCTTTCTACCTGTCACTCCTCATTAAAGGCTTCCAGCTAAATAATTGCATCATAGATTCTAGAGCCTTAGATAATGTGATGCCCGTCAAAGTTACAAATGCTCTAGGCCTCACCTTGACCCAGGAAAATGGCACCTACTATTCAATGGAATCCAAACAAGTGTCATTGGTAGGAAGAATCAAAGATGCACATGTAGCATTAGCTGATTTTCTAGATAAGAAGGTGCTTCTAACCATCCTAGTGGCGAGCATCCCAACATCCTTTGGCATGCTACTGAGCTGAAGCTTCTGCAGAGACTTGGGTGGAGAAATAAAAATGGATTGGTCATCTGCAACTATTCCAGTGAAAGGTGAGATGAAGAAGTTGCTTCAAGTAAGAAAGATGAAGTTCACAGTATGAAAGTTTGATGATCCAAAGGAAAACATTCTTTTTCAAGATAGCATAGGCTAGGCAACTACTTCCTCACATCAGAAAAAGATGAGAACTTTCCACTTCTTATGGAAGAGGAAGAAGATCAAGTTTGGATGATGGAATTTGATGGTAGTCATTCCATAGTGCAGGTTCGGGAGCAGGCATGGTGTTGTACTCTCCTTCTAATGAATTGTACCCATTTTCCTACAAGCTGTAATTTGATAATACAAATAACACAATGGAATATGAAGCTCTCCTCTTAGGCATGGGCATAGTAGAAGACATGGGAATCAAGAAGTTGAGATGTTGAGGTGATGCAAAGGTGATAGTAAAGAAAGTCTAGACAACAATATCAGGTGAAAAATCCAAGACTCCAACATTATAGAAACAGAGTATGGGATTGCATTGAATCTTTTGATGCATTTTCCATTGAAGCTATCCCAAGAGAAAATAATGAAAAGGCTTGATTCTCTTGTAGTGTCGGCTTCCCTAGTGACACCTCATCCTTCTTTTGGTAAAGACAAGGTGACCATTGAAATGGTATTCAGGCCTAGTGTACCAGATAATGCAAATCATTGGAAAGTCTTTAATGATGATAACCAAATTCTAGAATTTTTGGAACAAAGGGATAATTTCAATAATATTCTTCTTTGAAGGAAGTGAAAAATCCACACCGAGAAGTGGTAGCTGAAGAAGAGAAAGAAGGAATTGAAGGGATTGATGAAGAAGGAGTGATCAAATTGAAAGGAAACAAGATTCCCAAAGGCCTAGTTTCTCTGGAAGACCTCTTTGACAAACATGATAAATTCATTCAAGAGAAAGAAAAACAATCTTCTCAGTGCCCAGCTGATTTTGATAAGGAAAACATCGGCACCCCGGAGGAGCCAAGGATGGTCAATATTGGAAAATGTTTCTCACCCAAGGAGAAGAGAAGGTTTGTTACGTTACTCAAGAAATATTCAGATGTTTTGGCCTACTCTTATGATGAACTCAAATCCTTCCAACCAAAGGAAATGCATCACTCAATTCCCTTGAAGCAGGATGCCAAGCCATTCAGGAAAAAACAAAGGCCATATAACCCAAATATTGTTGATACCATCAAAGAGGAGGTAATGAAGATGCTCAATGCAAGGATTATCTTTCCCATCCATCATTCAACATGGGTGGCCAACATTGTGTCAGTGTGGAAGAAGAATGGTGAAATAAGAATATGTGTAGATTTCCACAACTTGAACCAGGCATCACTGAAAGACAATTATCCTCTCCCTATCATGGACCACATTTTGCAAGTAGTCACTAGATCTGAAATGCTTTCATTGCTTGATGGATTCTCAGGGTATAATCAAATCAAAGTGGCAGAGGAGGATCACACCAAGATAGCCTTCACAACACCTTGGGGCACTTTTTCCTACAGCAGAATGCCTTTCGGCCTAATCAATGCGGGAGCTACATTTCAAAGGGAAATGGATTTGGCATTCAAATATTTAAAACATTGCATTGTCATATATCTTGATGATCTCACGGTGTTTTCAAAGAAGAGGGGAGATCATATCCATCACTTAGAACAAGTACTTGCAAGGTGTAGAAAACATGGCATATCACTAAATCCCAAAAAAGTGCATTTTTGGAGTTATAGAAGGCAAGTTACTGGGGCACATTGTGAATAAAAATGGAGCACACATTGATCCTGAGAGAGTATGATCCATTCAAGCACTATCTCTACCCACAAGCAAGAAAGGAGTTCATTCCTTCTTCGGAAAGGTGAATTTTCTTCATCGCTTTGTTCCTGAGTTTGCTGAATTGACAAAGCACATCACCACCATGATGAAACCACAAGAAAAATTCAAATGGAACAATGAAGGGAAGGCAACATTTGAAGATATCAAAAAATCCATTTCTAAGGCTCTGAACCTTGTGTCTCCATATTTTAACAAAGAGTTCATCATGTATTGTTATGCATCAGAACATACCCTCTCTACCATTCTTGTTCAGAAGAATGATGAAGGTGTGGAAGAACCTATTGATTTTCATGAGTTTTCCATTGAAAAAGCATGAAATAAACTACATCCAATTAGAGAAGCATGCCTATGCAGTGGTCAAGGCTATAAAAAATTTCAGGTTTTACATCCTCAACTCTCATATGGTGGTGATGGTACCTAGAAGTGCAATCAAGTCCATCTTGACACAGTAGGATCCTAGAGCTAAAAGAGGAAATTGGATTGCAAAGACTCAAGAATATGAATTGGAGATTCAACCCTCCAATCTGGTAAGGGGAAATGGCTTGTGTAGGTTGATTGTTGAAGATGAAACACTCAAAGCTCAACATGGTGAAGAAAATTGTGCTTGCTCAACTTGTTCTGAAAATAATCCATAGGTTCTCTTTGTAACCACTACTGATGAGTGGTATGTTGATATTTCCTATTACTTAACTTATGGAGAATTCCCTCCTCATCTTGATTACAAGAAAAAGGAGAACACTCAAGCTGAAGGAAAAAAAGTTTGTAATCTGGAATCACACACTTTACAAGAGAGGTCTGGATGGATGCTTCCTCAGGTGTGTAGATAAAGAGAAACAAGAAAAAATTTCTTAAAGCATACCATGACCAAGCATGTGGTGGAAATTTCTCAGTGATGGTCACTACACACAAGATCCTCTGAGGAAGGTATTATTGGCCCACCCTCTTTGCAGAAACTCAGGAATGGGTTTCCAAATGTGAAGCATGCCAACAATTCATTGGGAGACCACAACTTGCTGCACTACCACTCAGGCCAGTTGTTATTGAAGAACCATTTCAGAAGTGGGGACTAGATTTCATCAGTGTTCTAAATCCTCACTCAAGTGTGGGCACACCTATGTGCTCACAACAATAAAATACTTCACAAAATGGGTGGAAGCCATTCTGGCCAAGAAAGCCAACACCAAAATAGTATGCAACTTCATCAAGGAGAATATCATAGTACATTTCAGAGTGCCACAAAAAATTGTAGCAGACAATGCTACCTATTTCTCTTCAAGGGAGTTGACTGAGTTTTTCTATGGCTACAAAATATCTTTATCTCATTCATCAGACTACTATCCACAGGGAAATGGACAGGTCGAATCAAGAAACAAGAACATTGTAACCATCATCTGTACAAACTCGTAGATGAAAACCAAAGGAATTGGCACAAAAATTTGTATGATGCATTGTGGGTGGACAGATCACTCCCAAGAAGGAAATAGGTATGTCACCATTCCAACTGTTGTATGGGGTCGAAGCAGAGATTCCCATCATGATTGAGATGTCAAATCTCAAGTTGCTACAGGGAATAGAAGATGGTCAGTACAAGGATTCCATTGACAAGAGGATCCTCTTTCTTGAGAAGCTAGAAGAAAATAGACTCTGAGTGGTGGACCGTATCAAAGAGCACCAATTAAAAGTAAAGAATATTTTTGACAAGAAATCCAAAGCAAGAGAATTCAAAGTTGGAGACTTCATCCTACTTTGGGACAAGAGAAGGGAACCAAAAGGTAGCCATGGAAATTTTGATTCATTATGGCTCAACCCATTCTAGATTCATGAGAAGCTTACGGCGAGAATGTTTTTCTACTCTCATATTTGGATGGAACACCACTGGAATTGCCTCATAGTGGGAAATACCTAAAATTATATCATCAGTGAAAGTGGTTGTTCCTACCTTGTACCATAGGTGATTACTAGGTGTTTTTCCCTTTTTGTTGTGTGTCGTGTGTTTCCTTTCCATCATTTTGTGTGTGTGTGTGTGTGTTTCCTTCTTTCATTCCTTCTCTCTCGTAAATGTACATGACTCTACAAGGCCCAATGGATAAGGCACTGGTCAATGGATCATATGGTCTAAAATTGAGATTCTAGATTCCTCATGTCATGTCTTCACTGCACTCATTCCATGTCATGTCCCCAAGCTAGAGCCAATTGTTGTCATGCAAATGTGCAACAAGGAAATTAACAATTTCCAAGCATGACAACTATACCCCAGTGTTAATTTTTTCAAGTCTCATCATTCCAAGACACCCTCAGTCTATCTAGTCAGTCCAAGTGATCTCCTGATTAATGTTATCTCATCCCCCTAGGTGATTTAGGAAAGTCCATTCATTCCCCCTAGGTGATTTTAGGAGTTCATTTGCAAGCTACATGTAGTTGTGGGAAGGGCTATCACTGGCCTTCCTAGGGCTGGAGAAACCCCACAGAGTAGGAGAAGAAGATCCTAAGTGGATGTGGAGGTGATTCAAAAGGTCTTGGACATCATGGAAATGATTCAGGAATATTTTGGAAGGGCTCAGAGAAGTTGGGGCAGTTTCGCTAGAATTAGGGTTCACAGGCCTAGTCAGTACATAGGCCAAAACAGTCCACTGAGCTTCAGAAGGTGATTTTGAGAGCTCTTGATGGAGTTAGGAGAAAAAAAAACATCACCAAAAATATAATTCTAATCCCTACATGATGGTGAAATCCATATTTTTCACAACACTATTGGTGCATCAGGTCTGCAGATAGTTTTTCTTAGGCACAAGTGGAGTACCAAATAAAAAATCCTTTTTTCAGGGATCAAATGGAAGAATAAAGACATAATACCCAACCATTGGATTAAAAATGATCCATTTCCAGTTAGGATCATATAAATTATTTTCCAAAAAATTCCATTGGGAGCTCAAGTTATCATTGTCACAAGTTGTCCTCTTGGAGCAAGTTCAGGACTTAGCCAAATTTTGGGAGGACACGTGTCAGCTCCAGGAGCCTGGCAGAATTTTATGTCCCCAGATGTCCCTGAGGGTTAGGTACATCAACCTTGGAAAAATTTTCCCAGCCCCCATGTGACCTCTGGAACCCCATACAACCATCAGGATTGTCAGTTCAGCCCCCGGGTGCAATTTGGAGCTCAAATCCCCTACCGTCGGATCAACGCCACATGTCAGCTCCAGGACCACCATGGAATTTGATGTCCCTCACGTCCCTCATAGGTCAGGGACATCAGACCTTGAAAAATGTTCCCATCCCTCTAGGATATATTTTTGGTCACCCATGTGACCTGCTTCCAGCCCCTCAATGCTTTAAAGCTGATTTTTGAGCACTCACTCCCTGTCGTTGGATCAACACCACGTGTCAGCTTCTTGATTACCATGGAAATTGATGTCCCTCATGTACCTTTGAGGTGAGGGAAATCAAGGATAATAAAATGTGGCCAAACCTCTCTCAGCATGATTTTAAAAATTCAAATATTTACCTGCTTCCCTGCTTCTAACTGTTCCACTCCCATGCACAACCATATCTCCATTCTTCCTCTGCAACCTCCTTACCATCAATCTCACCATTGTTGAACCTCAAACCAAACCTATCACAGAAATAATATCCTTCACTCCATGAAAGCGTATAGGTCTCAGAAGGAATCTTGAGCAAACAAGGAAGGAGAAATGAAGAACAATGAAGAAAAATAGTAGAAAATCTCCATAGCCAAAAAACAGAAATTCTCACAAATCTTGCAAAACAATGCACGAAGAAACAAAATGTTTTTTTCTATTTTTTCCTCTATCCAAGACCATGTAAAAACACTTTCAAACTCTCCTCTCATACAACAAAGCATTCACAACAAAGAAATCTCCTTTCCATCTCAACGAAGAAAGAAGTGGGATTTCTCGTCAAACCAGGTTTTCGGATTGAAGTAAAATTTCATGTGAAGCACCAGAAGAAAAAACCCACATAAGAAATATAATTTTTTTTTGTAAATGGAGGAGAAAACCAAACCTACAATTTTGAGTTCCATTAATGGCTATCGCATCTAGAAGCACTGTCAGGTCCAAATTTGAAAGTTTAAAATCTCCTGGACTATTAAGCGGATAGGTTAAAATTTCATAGGGGATGATATTGGGAAAAAAAACCCATATCAAAAAATTTCATTTCGCATCAATCCGACCTCCAGAAGCCCACTTTATAAAAATAGTAGGTCTTCTGCATAGGGAACTACTATTTTGGGAAAGTCAACAACAAAAGAACTTGCAAAGGAGACAAAGACATTGGAGGTGCACTGCAGTTGAGAAATCACTAGAACAACATTTTTAGACACTTACTAAAAATAGTAAGTGGTCCCATGAGCACCTACCTAAAAATAGAAAGTTGATCTAGAAGGAGAGAGGAATGCAGGGAGAAGAGGAGAATCAATGTCACAACATCCAGTTGAGGTTCGAGGGAGTTTCCTTTCATACTTACTAAAAATAGTAAGTTGTTATTCTAGGAAAAACATGAAGTAGAAGTGGATGGGATAGAAGTTGACTGCAACCCTTCACCTGCAAGTATGAGATAGAAGACAGCGATGTCTTGTACATGGACTTGAATGACCTAAGAACTCGCATGACAACTAAAGACCGAAAGAAGATTGAAGAGAAAATATTCACTAGTGGCTTGTTCACTGCCATAGGACACCCAATGTCTGTCCAAAGTCATGCTTTAGTCCTAGCCTACTCTTGCCACTATGAGCCTGAAACATGAACCATCTGAGCTGGAAATGGTAGAGTGATGGTGGTCATCAGGCCTAGAACCATCTCACTTTCTCTGTAGATACCGAAACCACCCAGCATGGTTGTCATCTCAAAAGATATGGCCTTTGTTGATCAGAGAATGCTTGTTAGAGAACACACAAGGAGTCCGTGTGGGAGAGAGAAGGCCAGGATCAAGGGCACAGAAGGACAAGAAGGACCTATGCGTAGAAGGCAAGTTCAACATTTAGGACTTAGCTGATTTTGAGCATGATGAACTATTTTTAGAAGATGGCGTGTGGAACACACCAACGATGCAGAGTTGTGCACGCCATGCATTGTCTATCTTTGGAGGATTGGGTCAAAGCATTTTGCATGGAGACAAGCTAAGAATAGGGTTGACACTTTAGTTAACTGTAATAGGTCTATAGATAGCACACTTGCATGTGTGGCTATGCCTGTGAACGATGCGTGGCTATTAATAACATGCGGCCTATTTCTATAATAGATAAGTGGTGAAGGGAAAGTCCCCACCCTATATATATGATGTTAAGTACATAGTAGAAAAGGATGAGTGTGATGGATGTCTGAAGATATAGAGATATACACATATGATTGAATTAATGTATCAGATCCATATGCACATTGGTTTAGATTGACATTATTGTAAGGAGCTTCCATATTTATTACTAGATGGAAGATATTGATTGAATCTAAGTGTCATTCCTGTGTCTAATTGAGTATTGCATGTTATTGATTCAATCATCATTACTATTTAAAGCTTGTCTTTCATAGATTTGAGTGTAGTATGCATTGTAAAATGATGGATTAGTTATGAATCTATATGTTTCTTCCTTCATCACGTAACATCCTACTATAACAACCCTAAAGAGGGACCTGGTACCTTTACGTGCTTCAGGTGAGTGCTCAGTCTAGGCTGAGTGATGTGTCGGCACGTCTAGGGTGTTATCTGGTAAATTCTAGGCTGCATCAACGTTATATGATTGGGAAATGATGGATGCATATGTGTAAGGGGCTACGCTGGGGTCATGGTTGAAAATATTGAGAAAGACCTCAAGGATGCGTAAGAACCTTCTAAGGTGTGAGTTCTGAGAAGGGTATTCAGATGTCATCACTCTCCTCAGTAGAGTAATGCATAAAGCAAACACAAGAGACTTCCAAGACTGGGTGGGCTTGTTCATCTTGACATTGACAGAAGGAAAAAAGAGAATTGACTAGGGGTAGATCATCAACGACAACCTCCATCTGTAACTGCTCCAAGCACATATGATGAAGAAGTTCCACATGACTTCTTACTTGGTCTACCTCCTCGCTAGCTCAAGATCATTCAAGGGATTGGATCTCACACAAAACATTGTTGCCAATGTGTTTGTGTTTGAGAAACTTCCATAGGTGGTGATGAAGTAAAGTCATATGCATTTTGATCGTATGAATGATGCATTCACAATGTACCTAGTCCGAAGCTTAAAAAGTGATCTGGAAGATGGGATGTCGTCACAAGAAGCATCCTTGATATAGAAGTATAACTCATATTTCATATAATTCTCGAAATTCTCCTACCCGTGAGTTGTTGGCTTCGACCAAACACAACTAAGGCTGCCCAAGTACCTTAGTGATCAAATTATATTATTCAAGCTCTACAAACAGAATGTTCAAGTGAATAACAGAACCAGAATCAGGAGGAAGAAGTTAATTCCATTTCCTATATCTCTCAGGGTATTCACGTGTAAGAGCTCAAATGTCGCATCTCATATGGAGGTTGTTTTTGCTTATTTGACTCTACATTCCTACATTGCTAGGCCTAATTTTGACATCTGAGAAGATCCTGAATCTTTCTATGTCCCATAATTACAACATGAGCCACAAGTTGAGGATTACTGGGCCAATTACATAGATGAATTTGAAGTGCTTGAAAAGGATCATATGAGGATGAAAATAAATGAAATGAAGAAATTCATGTTCTCTTGGTATGAAGATATTTTGCAAGATGATGGGACAAAGATGTATCACTCCGAGTATGTAGAATTTAAGATGTCCCTTATACCTCTAATCAATTGGTATGTTCATGAATCAAGGGACATATTAGAGTGGATTGAGAAGGTGGTGAGGAGAATGAGGTATTGGTTTTAGAAAAATAGAACCATGATCTTCCAGTCACGAGGAGTTCCTCTGAGTCAAAAGCAAGCCTCGCATTAGTCATCTTCAAAAGTCATAAAGGTGACTTCTAATTCTAAACACTCCGAAGCAAGTCCAAAAAGGAAGGCCATGGAATTAGAAGCTTCTCCTCATGAGAAGATGCCAAATAAACTTAGATTAGAAGAAGGCTCATTTACATCACTGTTAAAGGAAGATTGATTACAGATATGTAGGAAGTATACACCATGATAAAGGCATAAGTGGATGAAGAACACATAGTTCAAAATTCAGTCTTTGAGTCACCATAAGAGGTTTTCCCCCTTGATGAAACTCATGCCTCTCTCATTCAAGATTTAACTCCTCCTTTAGAATATGGTACCATTGGTGCACCTATCATTGAACCTAAGTCCGATTAGATGTTTCCTTGGATGCAGGAAACAATTATCCTTGGCATCCACACTATGCAACAAGTAGCAACCCCTGATCTATCAATGATTGTCTCATTGGCCAAAGAAAAAAGATCAAGGAAGCTTACACATACAACCTCACAACTCTATAGTGGGGAAATAGGTAATTAATACATCAAAGTAGCCTGACTTATATGAGCATATGAGTAAGCAACATAAGCAAGAAAACAAAGGTGTCAGGATGATTAGAATCTAGTGTGCGGTAGAAGATTAGTGGATGCCCAAGATAGTAGAAGGAGCTAAGGCATTGACCGTGAAGATTACTACATGCACTAAAGCAACACGTGCAAGAGAAGCCTTGTACCTAAAGCCTCTGATCACCAAGGAGGAGGTTTTGCATGTAAGGTACCTAGATCCTGCTCATCAGAAGGAGGTTTACCAGGATACCATAGAAGTGTTGAGGAATATTTAGGGTGAGATACCATACTTAAAAGAGCAGAAGAAATCATCAAAGACAGTCCAAATTGATATCGATGATCTACGAGAAGTGTGCAAAATGTTGCGCCAAGAGAACATTATCCCACTATTAGGAAGTTGGTTAAAGGGGAACACTTCGTGCGCAAGTCTTGAGACCAGACAAAAGATCTTGCATGTAAATCTTCCCCATAATAGCATTGACTATGACAAGGAAATTACTCTGAATGCTGTTGTGGATGGGTGGCTATTGAGCAACATATTGATTGATATAGGTGTGGAAGTAAATGTGCTTACATTAGAGGTATGTGTACAAATGAGGAGGCCTTCATTGTAACCATCATCTAATGTGTTTTTATGGCAAACCGGACTAAGGCCACTCCCATAGGTGTTTTGAAAGATGCATATATAACTATACAAGGGGCCAAGTTCACTGGGGATTTTGAGGTATTAGCACTTGCAGAAGAAGACAATTTTCTAGCCTTGCTTGGAAGCCCTTGGTGTTATGTGAATAATGCTGACTTGAGATTCAATAAGAAGTATATCAGCTTTGAGAACAAGGAGTAAAGGGTTGTGATACCTTTGATAGATGGGAAGTCTACACCATATGTTGAACCTCTAAGTGAGGAGGACTTAAACAAAATTTATGTACACGCTATTCAGGACTGAGTCATCAAAAGAAGGCATGCTACAGTGGGAGGATTCTCATTCTATTAGTGATACTACGAGTATTGCTTGTGACAATTGGGCTCATGGTACATATGAATTAGTAGGGCGTGGGGTAAAAAGTGTGGTTGCGTGTAAGAATTGACTTCATTCAGTCTGACAGATAGGTAGCACAGTACCTTGGTATACAGGGGTAGAAGATCTTTCTACATTTTTTAAAGCCATGGAAACATAGTGGACAGATCAAATTAAGAGAAGAACTATGTTAGTATATACCTTGCGTGGGATAGTTGTGTGTTGGTGGGTAGTCGAAAAAGATAATCTTATAGAATGGGAAGAGATTGGAATCACCATATCTATTAGGTTTGTAAGGAATAATGCACCTACATAGATATGCACTTATCATGGTGATCAACCTGTTCATTATCACATTTAGTAGTGTGTGAGACTTTGGACAATAGGAAAGGAAGCATTACCACCTTCACTCTAGGTGCATAGATTGTACTATATGCTACAAGGATGGGCACTTGTGTGGTATGTATATGCAGAACTACATTGAGAGACTGGAAACTGGAAAAATTTGACTGTAGGGATGATCCAGACCTTTGACTACTTTTCTTCTCAACCTCCAATAGAAGAGGCATTAAAATTTATCAAGCTCTTAACTATGGGAGATAGTGCAAAAGTAGAAGAACATATTTAGGAATTATTTGGTGAGACAGAGTCCAGAGCACGTTTTGAAAAGGAAGAAGAAATAGACTCCATACTACTGGAACCCACTTACCTTGAGAAAGAGAAGGGAAAGATGGTTTACATCGTGGATGATGAGAAAGTTGACAACCTAGATATTGAACATTCACAAGGGGTGCACGAGGTCTTAGACAGTGCAAGAAAGGATACACACACCTATCATGAACCCATGAAGACAAATTAGGTGAATATAGGTTTGGAGGATGAGCCTAAGGAGGCCATAATTGGAGACTACTGGTCAGACTCGGAGGTAGCAAAGATCATTGAGTTACTTAGGGATTATCAGGACTTATTACTTCGAGGGTATCATGAACTTAAAGGCGTGCATAAATAACTTGGGGAAATGAAGATAAATATTAAGGACGGTGCATGCCCAGTTAGAAATAGGCCTTATAGAATGAATCCTAATTTGTACGAAAAGGAAAAAGAAGAAATTGATAAAATGTTGAAATCCAAAATTATCAAACCCCTTGATGAGTCAAAATGGGTTAGCCCAATGGTGATCAGTATCAAGAAGGATGGATGAATTAGAATATGTGTGGACTACACGGAGTTAAATGCTACATGTGTCATCGATCCATTCCTAATTCTATTCACTGAGGAAATACTAGAAGGCGTGGTAGGGCACGAAATATATTCCTTCACAGATAGGTTTTCTGGGTATCATTAGGTTAGGATTGCTTAGGAGGATCAAGAAAAGACAAGATTTTCTACTGAATGGGGTAGTTTTGCCTATACTATGATGCCTTTTGGATTGAAAAATATGCCTGCAGTATTCTTGCGCATAGTTATTCAGGCATTCAAAGATTTTATTCACAACTTCTTACAGGTCTACCTAGATGATTGGAAAATATATGGGCTTGTGAAAGATCATTGTGACAATTTGTGCTTAATGTTTGAATGATGTAGATAGTTGAGTATCTCTTTGAACATCAAGAAGTGCATATTTGCTACACCATTTGGAACACTGTTAGGACATATAATCTACAAGGAAGGTTTGCTCGTTGATCCAACTAAGGTTGCAGTCATTTTAGGCCTGGATGCGCCTACTAGTCAAAGCGAGGTGTGTGGATTTTTAGGCCATACAGTATATTATAGGAAATTCATCAAAGGGTATGCAAAAATTGTTGCACCCTTAGAAGAGTTATTGAAGGGGAAATGTACATTTTATTGGGTAGAACCGCAATAGTGCGTGTTTGAGGTATTAAAGGAGAAACTCACTATCGTGCCCATTCTATGCTTTCCCTCATGAGATAAACCATTTCATGTGCATGTGGATGCCTCTAGCATGGCCATTGGTGATGTGTTAGCTTAACCTCGAGAAGGTATTGTTGATCATCCAATTTTTTTTGCTAGTAGGAAGTTGACTCCTGTTGAACATAATTATACAACTACAGAGCGTGAAGCTTTGTCCATGATATATGCATTGCACAAGTTTCGATAGTACTTGTTAGCAACACCATTTGTATTTTATACAAATCACATGACATTAAAGTACTTGGTGATTAAGCCCATTTTACAGGGGTGCATATGCAGATGGGTACTCCTATTTTAAGAGTTTGATTTCATAGTTGTGGTGAAGCCAGGGAAAAGCAATTCTGGACCAGACCATTTATCTAGAATCAACTCAGAGAGGAAGCACAAATAATTGAAGAAACCATGCAAGATGTACAATTATATAGGTTACAACGTGTGCCCATGGAATTAGAAGACATTGCTATCTTTCTACGGATTGGTGTGGTGCTATAAGGAATGAAGGCATTAGAAAAGAAACAACTTGCTATACGTGTAACACCATTTATGTTAATCAGTGGTGACCTCTACAAGTTAGGTAGATATGAAGTATTACATCGCTGTGTATTAGATCATGAGCACAAGGACATTATGGAAGGATCTCATGGTGGTATTATAGGAGGCCATTATGCAGGTGATGTGACTGCCTGAAAGATCCTACTTGCTGGATTATGGTGGGAGACATTGTAAAAAGACTCTAAAGAATATTATAAGGCATGTGATCATTGTTAGCACCTAGGAAAACCAGGGAAAAGAGATGAGATGCCTTTAAGACCAATTACTAGTGCTGAACCATTTGAGAAATAGGCCATTGACTTTGTAGGACCTATTTCGCCAGCTGCGCACAAGACTGAATCATGCTATATCATTACTTGCATAGATTATCTCACATAGTGGGTAGAAGCAACACCTACAAAAGACTGTACAATAGCTACAACAGTTAGGTTTCTATAGGAGAATGTTGTTACAAGATATGGATGTCCTTTAAGCTCTAAAAGTGATAGGGGTACACACTTTTTGAATGAGACAATCAGGATCCTATTAGATGAATTTATGGTTGCACACCATAAAACTACACCCTACCATCCTCAGGAAAATGGAACTGTTGAGGATTTCAACAAGATTTTGAGCTAGAATTTGACAAAAATTTGTGATGTTGGAAGAAAGGATTGAGATGAAATAGTGTCAGCTGTTCTTTGGGCATATAAAACAAATTACAAGAGATTGAACAAAGCCACACTGTTTTAGCTAGTGTTTGGCATGGAAGCCATTCTCCCTATAGAATTTATGCTACCTTCTTTATGTATTTCACGTACTGGAGGTTTAGTTGATGAACATGATTTAGAAGAGTGTATCGAGAAGACGATTCAACTGGATGAGTGACAAGCCATAACACGATGGAGTCAGAAGCAGGAAAAGGCCAAGTAGAAGGCATGACATGACATAAACATAAGGGATAAGAAGTTTGAGATTAGACAAATGCTACTTCTTTATGACTCTAAGTTCTTGTGCCATCTAGGAAAGCTCAAAGTACATTGGTTAGGGCCATATGTCATCACTTACATACTTGAATCAGGTGCTTTTCAGTTAGAAGCACTTGATGGAACATGGCTACCCGGTTAATTTAACGGGAGTAGGCTGAAGCCCTACTATAAATAAGACTTCTTGGTGTTTATAATAAGGAAGTATTGCCATTTTTAGATTAGATTTCTCTTATGTATTTCCTTGATGTATTTCCTTCATTGTTGCTATGCTTTGTCAATTTAGTTGTTGTTCTTGTGTAATAAGCACACTTACGTGCATGAAGCTAATTACTATATGAAGAATGTTTATGTGTAGAGGAATGCACATACCTTTAGTGTGGGGTGGTTGTAGTTATCCAAGTAAAATTTTGTAGGAATTGAAAGGTGAAAGCAATAAGCTGCTATGGGTGTGCTTTAAGTCAAAAGAAGATTGATTCTCAAAAGTGACCAAGGATGGAGATGAATGAAAGGAAAATATAACACGAGGTAAGTAGAGGCCATGATAACTACCAGGAGAAGGTACAGTGACGAGATACTTGGGCACAAGGGTGTGCACTGAAGAGAAGTATGTGACCAGAGGGTAGGAAGGTGCGTTAGAAGGTTATAGCTGGGGCGCAAAGATGTACCACGCGAAATGAACAAATTTGGTCAATAAATGAGAGGATATTTGGTAGGTGAAGGAGAAATAAATGCATCAAAATTTGAATTTTTTTTATATAAGGATGGGATGCAGATTCGTTTTTACCGTTACGACTAAGAGAATTTTAGGAAAGAGCAAGTGTAAAGAGCCGAGTGATTGGGTTAAGGTGAGAAGGGTGTGATACCAAGTGTGATAAACAAATCTGTGTGAAAAGAAGCTTGCATCCCCGGTGGTGAAGGATTTGAGAAAAGCAAGGAGGCAGAGAGGAGTTAGGGCATGAAGTTTCCACCTAGGGCATGATTGAATAGAGCTAGGGTTTGATTCACAAGTTGCAGAGTTATAGAGGAGACGATTGCAAGGTAAAAATGTTACCCAAGAAGGCAGTTGCAGCACAACAACAAAAGGAAAGAATAAGGTGGTCGTCGAGGAAGAAAAGATGGCACCCTGTAGTGCCCACTTCCCTTTGACACTTTTAGATACTGATTTTGATACTATTGATCATATTATAGACACTATTATGTTTTGTTTTATTATGATTAGATGTTAGATCATGGATTTTTATTGATGTGGATTCAGTTATTGTACATGATAATTACTAGAGACATTTTCTATATGTGGTTGATGATATATTGTTTGATAGGGACATATTATGGATATTGATTTGGACTTGTGACACTTGACATTTGGAGTAGACCTAGTATGGTAGATTCTTGATGATGATATAGTTGATTTATGAATTAAAAATGATAATGTTGAATTCTTGATATTGTTATGATTCATGTGTTTAGATGATCTTGAAATGTTGTTTATATCATTTTGGATGTTCTGATATGGCCATGAGGCCGAATGAGGTATTTGCATTTTGCAGGTTAAAAATCACAACAATGTCAAGGGACTGGAGACTAACCATATTAAAATTTCAGGAGTAAATCAACAAGGTCGCCATGGCAACTGTGTTATGAGTTTATGTGTTGTGTTATGTTAGGATTTCCCATTGGGGGGGGTTTCCATTATATGTGACCATGGGATAAGTGTTTTATTTATGCGTTCCTTTTTGAATTATTGTTGTATGTATTTTATTTGTAATGTGTTCCTTCTTTTAATTAATTAAAAGGTGGTAGATTAATGTGAGAGATCATATAGTTAAATTTTATTTAAATTAAATTGGGATGTGGAATGAAATTAATAAAGTTGTTGAGTTTAAATAATAAGGTTGGAAGAGTGTGTAAGTTAACATGTAATAATGTGTAAGAAATTTGTAAGAGTCTTGTAAGGCAGATTTTAGAAGGTCTAGCATTCCATCTTTTATGAAATTCGAATTTGACCTTGGAGGTCAAATTTGGAGGCTTGTGGGACAAGTTAAACTTGTCCCACACCTCTTAAAATGATCCACCAACCATGACTATGGTTTGAAGGTTAAATGTAGGCATTTATAATGCTTTTTGAAGTGACAATATGTAAGTTTTAATTACACTTCCCTTACATGTTTTAAATTTGGTCCTTTTGGAGTATGGGCATTTTTGGAGTATGTAAGTGATTTTTGTCATTTTTTATTTATTGTGGTTTGGTGATGGATGTTGAATTTTCCTTTTGGGGTTGAGGAAGAATGATGTGGCATCCCACATGGATCCATATCATCCTCTTCTCGTCCCTCTCCTATAAAAGTGAAACTCCTTGCTTGTTTATGGTTGTTGGAACTTTGTCCAATTCCTCTTGGGGGCGCATTTTTGGTGTTGTTTATTTTGGAGCTTGTTTGAGGAAAAGCTTGGAGTATTTTTGCTTGCTTGAACCTTGTTGATTTTGGACTGTATTTGGCATCTTAGAAAGCTTGTGAGCTTGGAACAAACTTCTAGTATGGAGAGGTAGGATCTTGAGCTGTGTTTTAATTGTTTTTCATTCTCTTACATGCATGTTTAGAAGGGTGTTTGTGTTTGCATTCTTGGCTGGTTGGGTAGAATGCTTAGGGCATGGTGTAGGAGAAGGCTATGGGGATTTCATATGGGGGGCATAAGGGATTGCCAATGGCACTGTTTTATTGAGGAGGGAGTTTTGGTTTGGGATCCACCTTGGAAAAGAAACTGCTTGCATTTCTTACTCTTGGGGGGGCATAAGGGATAAACTTGGAGGGACATAAGGAGGGGTTGGGAGATATAAGGTTTATGGGGTTGATATGTTTATTGGTAGTATGCATTTTGGTGGATGCCCAATTCCAAATTATGAAGGCATAAGGAGTTCCCCATAGTTCTTGCTCTTGTTGGCTTCCTTGATTAAGACTATGTGTTGTGTGTACGATTTCAAATGCAATTGGGAACTACTATCTTATTGGAATGTGTATTTTATTGTTTGTATGCAATGTGAAGAATGCTTGTTTGTTGTGGAAGAAGCCTTGTTGCCATGTGTTGATGTTCATACTTTATTTCAATATGGTTAGGGCTCGGGGGCCAATGAGGAAAGGATGGCTTCTCCTTTCTCATTGGATGTCTTGGTTGGGTGGAGAGCATTGCCTTTCCCCCTTCCTTGTTGTGATCAAGATGAAAAGAAGAAGAAACTTGCATGTTTCTGTTTAGAGCAAGGAGAAATTACAGTTTTGACAGTCCCTTTGAGTAATTCAATGTAACTTCTCCCACTTCGAGTGGATGAATGTATAAATGTTTTAATGTGAAGCATTGCATTGTTAATGGAATTTGTAGTTGCATTGAGGAATGTAGAGAAGAATTACACTTGTTTTATGTTTTTGGAAAGAAATGTAAAGGATATTATAAGCATTGTAATTTGTATTTTTTAATCGAATTGGAAGAGTGTTAAGTTGTAAAAGTGTCACTAAATTATGAATAAAAGATTGAAGTAGTTTCAAAATTGGATTGTACTACTGGAATTGTTTTGCTATCCAAGAATGATATCTCTGTTTTGAAAAGGAATAAGAAACATTGTTGTTATTGTATGTATTGTATTTGAAAACAAATGAAAACAGAAAGACAGTATTGTTCTCTTTTGAAAAATTTTACATATTTGAATTGAATTTATGAACTGCATTTAATGTAGAAATGAATGGTTGTTTAATAAGAAATGTATTTTACTAAGTTAGGAATCATATGCACATTTAAATGACAAAATGGAGATTCCAATTTAAAGAAATAGTTCACTGTAATATACTTCATCCTGGCAATTCACATTTTAATAAAAATGAACAGTTCATACTTGCACTAAACAATAAGTTATGAAACATTGAAAATTAGAATTAGTACTACCTAAGGAAATCAAATTCACTATAACATTCAAGAATGAATCTCAAAAACTTAATGAATTTCAATTCGGATCTTCCACAGTCGTTTTTCCGTCTATTGCTGAGAAAATGCAACCTTGAACAGATTGGATAAATTGACTTCCCCTGTAAAACACTCTAAACCCTCCCTAGACTGATCCTCCATGTCTGTTTGACATTTTGAGTGAAGGAGGAGTTCTAATTTTATCAGAAATTATAAGTTGGAAATTGCTAGTTTGCCAAATAAAGGCTTGTAGATCGTATTTTAAAAAATTGACCCTTTAAAACTTCATCAAAAAGTAAATTTTATATTCCTTGTGCAAAGAGGGATTCTAGAGATACTTATGAAAAGTCCTCATTTTCCCAAATTTAAGCTTTCTAGCTCAAGTTATGACATTTTGAAATTTTTGTGCCTTGGTGGGGAAAATTTTGGGAAAATTTTCCCTGGCGGGCCCGCAACCCAAATATTTCCCATCAAAATTTCCCTTAGAATTTTTTTGAAAGTTTGGGGGTCGAGAAAATTTTTCACTTTTCCCTTCACGCTAGCCCACAGCCAATCAGAGGCTGCCACATGTCCTCCAGGGGTTGAGGCAGAGGCACGGATAAATTTTACCCCTTAAACTTTTTAAAAATTTATGGAAATTTTTCACTTTTTCCTCTACGCTAGCCCGTAGCTAATTAGAGTGTGCACCACGTGTACCCTTGTGGCTATGAGTGGAGGCATGTAGGTTCTATCTAAAACCATTAGCTTTTATAAATTTTTTTGGGAGAAATTTACAATGTTGACCCTACCGTCTCGCGGCCAATGAAAGCATGCCACGTGGTAGCTCTGGGGGGTGGAAGCAAGAGGGTAGACCTTCCTTCTCCCTTGGATGTTTTGTGTTTTGGCTTTGGAAAATTTACTAATTTCTCCCCATGGTCCGACCACCCACAACTCTACTTCCCCTTTTTTCCTTTGTCTTCCTGCAGTGTGTGCATGGACTCAACGTTCCCTTTTTGTCTCCCTTTTTTCCCTCCGTTGGCGCACAGACCGCTAATTCTTCCTGCCGCTCTGCACGTTCCTTTCCCCTTTTTCACCTTGCAGTCTGGGACCTGACACGTGTCCCCTGGCGGACCTGCGGGGGTATGGAGTGTTTTTGGATTTTGAGCCATGCATTGGGAAAATTTCCCAGTGCCGCCCTGCGACCCGCCAACCCACCCAAGGTGCACTCCTCCTCCTCTTGCCACGTGTCCCTCTGGGAAAATTTGACCCCCAAGACTCCGCCCACTTATATCTTGAGTTCTGTAAGGAGTTAGGAGGACTTATTTATAATCACCGGAAAGGTGAGAAAATTTTCCTATCCTTTGGGAATGGTTTAGGGAAATTTTTACAATGCATTGAAGTATAAGAAAAATTTAGTTGAGGTTTTGAGCCTGTCAGAGAGTAGGTATGGGGTAAGATTACTCCCTAAATCTAACTAGAACATCTAACCCTAAAAATTTGGAACCTTGTAAACTTTTTATAAGCTAATAAACGAAACTTGTGTATTAGTAAATAGGTTTGTATCTGGAACCTATTAGTGAAAACTTATGTCTTGCAATTTAGATGTAGACACTTTAAATAAAAAAAATTATCCCTTAATTTTCTAGCTAACCCTAGGTTGTTTCTTTGGTCTCAAGTGGTTGTTTAAATGCGCACTACACACCTGAAAGCCATTTTTTAGAAATGAAATATCCAAAAGGAGTCATCATTGACCAAGAGTGGGATTCAACCATCAAAAAGAGCAAAGTGAGCGAATACAATCACAGGACCGCAAAGAACAAGAAGGAGCTCGATTCCTTGCTCAGTGCTAGGATGAACAAGCGTACGGTGGATGACATGCCCATTATGATAATGTAGGCAAGAAGCTTTTGAAGAGAATTGGGGTCTACCAATTATATGAGCTTCCATATTTCAGGAAGTATGAGCCCTTGTATCAATGGCTCATGAGCAGAGTGCACGAGAAATTTTTCTACTTTGCAGGACACAGAGTTAGAATTTCATCTGCACTTATCTCATCAGTTACAGGTTTGAAGGCCACAAGAGAGGACATAAAGAAGGATATCATATATAAAGCCATGATATTAAAGATCAGATAAGAGTTAGGGTACCTGAAGGGTCCACATGGTATAGATATAGATAAATTGAAGAATTGTCTGGTTGTGCAAGCAGTAACACACCTTGTTACAAAGTTAAATGATCATGAGAAATGGTCACATGTAAATACTATGTGGTTACACATTGCATGCAAGATGTCAGAAGGAGAAATCTACAATATTCCTGGCTATATTACAGAAAAAATAGTCAAGGAAGCGCGCACAGGAGGGAAGATCAACTTTGGGGTTGTTCTACTATCACTAGTATTCATGGAAATTGGAGTACCAGATGGGCCAAAGCAAAAAGTATGGGAATACCCCATGGAGAATAAGTCACCAGCTGAAAGGTTTAGCAAGTATCTATGTAAAGGGGCCATGACAGACGACATAAAGCAAAGGGTGGAGAAATGGTATGATAGGCTCCGCGTAGCATTTAGAAAAAATTGGCGCATCCCAAAGGACCTACCATTAGTAGTAGGGAAACAAGTCTGGCTTGATGTATATCAACATTTTTACATCACACACTTCCCAATGAAATATGGAGTCTAGAGCCCTTGGTGTAAATTGCCTTACACATTCACTGCAAGGTATTTCCAAGCATTTGTTCACAGATTTATAGACACGCGCCGACTGGTATTCAATGTAGATAAGGTAGAATGTGACTACCACATGTTGAAAAAGAAGTATGTGATCCTAGAAGAAGTGCCTACACTGAGAGGATGATTTCAAAGGTGTTGAATACTAAGCCAATAAGTTTGGCCATAACAGATGTAGGGGTAGCATTGGTGTATCTTTAGCTGAAGCCAAGATGGAGAATAATAAGTATGTGGAAGGTGAGTTTGCACTTCTAGCACCACCAAAGGGAAAGCATACAATGGAGAGCATCCCAGTGCTTAAGCCCAAAGAGCCAATTGAAGTGGAGGATGAGGAGGAGGAGTGCAAAGATAGTGGTGGTTTGGAGCATAGAAGTAGGAGACATCATACACATAATGGTGAAGCTGAGCACGCCATTACACCAACTCAGCCACAAGAGGGGGATGATGAGGACTTGAATGCAGTCCAAGGGGAGCAAAAACTTAAGAGGGTGTTTAGGAGAACAAGGACCCAAGGTGGTACTCCAACCATGGTGCGCAGATCACCTAGAATCTCTCCACAGAAGGAGGCAACCATGTAAAGAAGGAGGAAACTAAATTTAAATAAGGAGGCGGAAGAGTCAGAGGAAAGCACACCTAATTCTCATACACTTTCAGAGAACATAGAAGAAAAGGGTGATGAATCAAAGGGAAGAGAAGAGGATGAGAAGGGACTAGGGGAGATAGTTTCCAAGAATGTTCAAGACATGGAGACACAAGTCCCAAATTTGGAAGCTAAAGTCCCTGAGCAGCAACGGTCTAGAGGAACAAGTGGAAAGCACATTCCACTAGCCATGGGGTATGCAAAGGACATAGGTAAAATTGTCCACACCCGCTTCTAGAGCATGATAACACACAAGGATTTATTCAGATGGGAGCTAATTTATGAGGATATGTCGACTGTGTGCACTCAAAATCAACTATCATGGTCAATGCACACCCACATGGATGAGTCTGACTTTCATGTATGCGAAGAGTCATGAATCTCGAGATGGTTGAAGAAGGCACCCCAAGCTAGACACATGATAGTAAAGCCTACTGTCATGTAAGATGAGTAGGTCAGAAATGCATTGGTGATGGTTTCTGCTGAAGTGGCTAGAAGAAACATGGAAAAAACTGCAACAATCAGAGCGCTGCGTGAGGAGATAAAGACAAAGGATGTGGAGATAGCGTGCATAACACAAGAGAGGGACTTCACGTAGAAGAAGAATGAAATTTATCAGCATCACAGAGGATATTGGGGACAATGTCATCAGAGAAAGGCCATACTTGGAGGCCAAGGTACCTTAGACGTTTCCTTCAGTGATACACTATGTAAAAAAGTTGGTGGACTTGGTACTTGAAGATGAAACTCTATGCATGACAATGCCAAGGAAGTTAGAGCATGATGCAGAATGAGAGAAAGCCTCAGCGATGCAAAATATTACATCTTATGAAGGGATGCTACAAGCGTTACAAGAAGTATTGAAGAAAGTAGACCAGGCTTTAAATATCTGTATAGCTTCAGAGGTTCTTATCAATATAAAGAACCTAAAAGAAATAAATGAGGTCTAGAAAGTAATGAAAGATGAGACATTGGCTGTGCAAAAAGATTTTCAATAGTTAAGCAGAAGTGTGAGGCCTTGGCAGTAGCACAAGAGCTACACAAGAATCAGATGGAAGAGCTTGGGAAGCTAATTGCGCAGAAGATGGATATTTTAGAAGGAAGAATGACATCAATGCCTAGTGTTGTGTTGGTTCTACGGAATGAAAAGGAAGAGATAGCGAGGGATGAGTTAGAATCCATTACCGTGGACATCCCAGAAAAAGCAGAACAAACACTCACTGAATGACAGGGTTTGGAGGCCAAAATAAAGGAGGAGTATCCAAAATTGATACTTCAAATTGATCCAGAGGGGACTGCCTCATAACCTCATAAAATTTCTTTATTTGTCTAAATTCTTTCATTCTTATTCCTTCCATTATTCTATTCTTTACTTCAATTTTTGGAGATACCCATTGTTGGGATGATAATGAGATTAGTGTGGGGTAATGTTGATTAGAGAATACTTGTTAGAGAATACACAAGGAGTCCATGCGGGAGAGAAGGCTAGGTTCAAGGGCGCGGAAGGGCATGAAGGACCCATGCATGGAAGGCAAGTTCAACAATCAAGACTTAGCCATTTTTCCCATGAAGACCTATTTTTAGAAGATGTCATACATAACACACCAACGATGCAGAGACATGTGCGTCATGCATTGTATATCTTTGGAGGATCAGATCAAAGTGTTTTGGATGGAGAAAAGCTAAGAATAGGGTTGACACTTTAGTTAACTGTAAGAGGTCTATAGATAGCATAGTTGCATGTGTTGCTATGCCTGTAAACGGTGCGTGGCTATTAATAACATGCGGCCTATTTCTGGAATAGATAAGCGGTGAAGGGAAAGTCCCCACCCTATATATATGATGTTAGGTACATAGTAGAAAAGGATGAGTGTGATGGATGTATGAAGATATAGAGATATATGCATATGATTGAATTATTGTATTAGATCCATACACGCATTGGTATAGATTGACATTATTGTAAGTAGCTTCTGTGTTTATTAATAGATGGAAGATATTGGCTAAATCTAAGTGTCATTCCTGTGTGTAATTGAGTAGTGCATGTTATTGATTCAATCATGGTTAATGTTTAAAGCTTGTCTTTCATAGAATATGAATGTAGTATGCATTGTAGAATGATGGATTAGTTATGAATCTATATGTTTCTTCCTTCATCACTCAACATCTTGCTATAACAACCCTAAAGAGGGATGTGGTACCTTTGTGCACTTTGAATGAGTGCTCAATCTAGGCTGAGTGATGTGCCAACATGTCTAGGGTGTTATCTGGTAAATTCTATGTCCCGTAATTGCAACATTAGCCAAAAGTTGAGGATGACTGGGCCAATTACATGAAAATGATCATATGAGGATGATAATCAACGAAATGAAGAAATTAAAGTTCTCTTGGTATGAAGATATTTTGCAAGATGATGGGACAAAGATGTATCACTCTGAGTATGTGACATTTAATATGTCCCTTGTACCTCCAATCAACTGGTATGTTCGTGAATCAAGGGATATATTAGAGCAGATTGAGAAGGTGGTGAGGAGAATGAGGTATTGGTTTTAGAAAAAGATAACCATGATCATCTAGTCATGAGGAGTTCCTCTGAGTCAAAAGCAAGCCTCGCATCGGTCATCTTCAAAAGTCATAGAGGTAACTTATAATTCTAAACACTCCGAAGCAAGTCCAAAAAGGAAGGCCACGGAATTAGAAGCTTCTCCTCACAAGAAGATGCTAAATAAACTCAAAGTAGAAAGAGGCTCATTTGCATCACTGCTGGAGGAAGATTTGATTATAGAAATGTAGGAAGTATACCCCATGACAAAGGTACAAGTGGATGAAATACACATAGTTCAAGATTCAGTCTTTGAGTCACCACAAGAGGTTTTCCCTCTTGATGAAACTCATGCCTCTCTCATTCAGGATTTACCTACTCCTTCAAAATATGGTACCATTGGTGCACCTATCATTGAACCTGAGTCTGATTAGATGTTTTGTTGGATGCAGGAAACAATTATCCTTGACACCCACACTATGCAGCAAGTAACAACCCCTGATCTATCAATGATTGTCTCATTGGCCAAATAAAAAATATCAAGGAAGATTGCACATACAACCTCACGACTCTATAGTGGTGAAAAAAGTAATTAATACATTAAAGTAGCTTGACCCAAGGTAAGCAATCCAGTGGATGAGATGACACCAAGTGACTATGAAATGAGCGCAATTCAAATGGGACTGACAACTCATAAAGGGGGTATGCACATATATCAACAATCTTTCAATCACATGGTGACAAGGAATAAAGATTATAAGAAGAAGATTGATGAACTAAAAGAGCAGGTGCAAACTCCATCATTCTATGTGCAACATCTAGTTGATCCTAATGCCATGACAATTCCCACTAAGAAACTTGCACCCATTAATAGCTTCAATCTAGAATCCATAAGGAAGACACATAAGTTCACAATACAGGGATAGTAAAATAATGAATGGATCAACTCAATTTCTTAAAAATGGAAGTCAATGCTCTAAGAAGTGGTCAAACTCTTCACTTACATGTGTGTGACACTAGATAAGACACATACACTCAAGGAGGAATTGGAGAAAGAAAGGGACTATTGGGAACCTTTGGGTCTAGTAGTAGATGAAATTAGAAACACTCATTGCCATGAGTTGATTGAAAGGAAGATCTTAGAAACTCGCTCAGAAGACTTGTCACCTTTGTGGGTGAGGGCCTTGGTAATCAGGTTTGAGGCAATCTATCAGGCCATCAAAAAGCTAGAGGAAAAGAGGAACAAACATACAAATTGGAGGATAGTGTAAATCAGGAAATTCAGAAGCTTAGAGTGCTTGCAATGGGTGAAGGTACAACTACCGATGATCTGATTGGTCCATTTGAATAACACATCAAGAAAGATGTAAACAACCCATCATCCTTCACTAAATATACCCTCAAATTCCTCTCCGAGATTCGGGCCTCCATTGCACTTATCACAGAGAAACATTCATCATAGTTTGGGAAGTGCAAAGACATCAATAGTGTGATTGAAGGATGGAAAAAAACCTTTAGGTGCATTCACATTCCTCATGCCAACAAAGTGGAATCTATAGTAGCTCGCTTCAGTAAAGAGTTTGGAGGAACATAGGCCTTCTCAGGAGTGCAAAGTGCAAGCCAGTAAGGGAGTGAGATCAAATTCATTGTAGCGGCTCACCCTTCTGCATAATTCTCCTTCTTTCTTCTTCTCCCTCTTCTTTCTCTCTCTTATCTTCTCACCCAACACTCTCTCTCATCAATGTTATATTTTGCATTAAGGTTTGCACTTTTTAATATAACTTTAAGTGACTTTAGAAACATAATGTAAAATTTAAGTTGCCTTGTTTTTATAAAAAAAGACTTAAATATTTAAGTGGAATATGAACAGTATAAACCTAAGTCTAAACCTAACTTATCTAAACATAAGTGGAATATGAAAAGTCTAAACCTAAGTCTAAACCTAACTTCATAGGATGGAGAAGATGGAGGATCAACATGCTTATGGATGTTGATCCTCCATCTTCTCCATCCTATGAAGTTATGGATATAGATGATACCGTGTTCATCAATTATATATATTTTTTAAGTTTCCATTGCCACCTTGGAATGGATCACTTATCATTGTGAAAATTAGACAAGGTCCCTCCCCCTTCATCATCCAGAAATGATAGAAGAAGATTCTCCTACCATCAATGCTCTTCATTGTGCTAACGACAACACCATTCTTTACCACATAGGGGTAGATGATTCTTATCTTCATAATACCTTACCATCTAACTCACCCTCTCTTCTCAATGAAGACACCATCAACATCAACATCGGAACTCTTCAGGAGCCTCACATTCTCAAAGTAGGTCAATTTATTGATCCACATGAACTTGAGTCCTTCACCATGTTCCTCTCTCGTCATATCTAAGCCTTTACATGGTCATAATCTAACATGCCAGACCTTGATCCCTCCATCATCATCCATAATATTGTCACCTTTCCCAATGCTAAGCTAGTTAATTAGAAGCTTCACCGCATGCTTCCTCGAGTTGCCCTTCTTTTCAAAGGGGATATGTAACACCTTATTTCTACTAACTTCATCATCCCCATTGACTATACTCAATGGGTCTTTAAAATTGTACCCATTGCTAAAGAATTTGACAAGCTTCATATTTACACAAAATTTCAAGATCTCAATATTTCTTGCCCTAAAGATGAATTCCCTCTTCCTAAAGTTGATCAACTTGTGGATCTCATTGTAGGTTATGAGATGATTTCTCTTATGGATCATCTCTCTGGTTATAATAATATTATTATTATGCCAAAAGACCCAAATAAGATCTCCTTCATCACTCCTTGGGGAACCTTTTGTTATCGAGTAATTCCCTTTGGTCTAAAAAATGCTAGAGCCACCTATCATTAGGCCATGACTTACATATTTTATGATCTCATCCATAAGACAATAAAGGACTATTTCAACAATATTTTGGGTAAATCTAAACATCGATGTAATCATGTCACTATTCTTGAAGTCCTTTTTAAGTGCCTCATTGGTTTCTTCCTTCATCTTAATCCAACCAAGTGTGTATTTGGAGTGCTAACTGGTCAGATCCTTGGCTTCATCATATCCATCAGAGGTATTAGATTTGACCCCACCAAAATCAATACTATCCTCGAAATGCCTCCTCCTCCTAATCTTAAGAAACTTTGTAGTCTCAAAGGATGACTTCAATTAGTTTTCTGCTTCATCTAGTAAATTTTAGATCACTGCCAACCCTTCCATCATATTCTTCACAAAGACACAAAATTCAATTGGGATGATAGCTTCTAGAAATATTTTGACGATCTTAAGCAATATATTTTTTCCCCTCCAGTGCTTACACCTCCACAAGAGGGGGATCCATTTTATCTATGTATATCTTCCATTGATCCTGTACTAGGGGTCATGTTAGCACATCGTAATGACCAATGTCATGAGCAGGATGTTTATTACATCAATCATACCCTCCATGACTTTGAAAATCACTACACAGAGGCTGAATTTTTTTTTACACTCTCTTTTTCACCACTTCTAAGCTTCGACACTATCTTATCAATCATAAGAATTATGTTGTCAGTAGATTTCATCTTCTCAAAATTATGCATTACATACCATATCATAACAATCGCATCACTCGATGGCTCATTCTCATAACTGAGTTTGACCTAAAGTTCATCTCTCAAAATTATATTAAGGGCCAAGCTATCATAGACCAATTAGCTGAATCCCATCTTCCTAGTTCTCATCTTCCTCATGATCAGTTTCAAGATGAATCCACTAAAAAATTTCATCAGGAGTATCCTACCCTTAGGATGACCCTCTTTTTCAAAAGCTGTAAGTGTCAACAAGGGGGAGGATATAGTGTCATTATCATTACTCCTTTGGATAATCCTATTCCTCTTGCTGAAAAGGTTGATTTTGAATGCACAAACAATATGTCAAAGTATGAAGACCTTATCTTATGTCTTGAAACTACCACCTTTTTGGGTGTTCAAATCCTTGACATCTATGGGGATTCCTAGCTCATTATCAAATAGGTTATGGGTGAGTATCAATGTAAAAAAACACCCTTCAAAAATATCAAGACACCATCATATTCCTTAAAGATTTTGACTCTTACACTATTCAATATGTTCCTTGATCATCCAATCATTTCACTGATATGATAAATTCTCTTGCATCTCTCATCCATGGACAACAGATGAATCTAAAATTTCTGTTGTTGTTCATCATCGTGATCACCCATCCCATGAGTTACCTCATGTTAATCTTGTTGAGTCCGGCACATCAGATATATGGTACTCTCAAATATTTGATTATCTATCCAAATCCATCATTCACTCTAACTTATCTTAGAATAGTAGGAGGTATTTTATTCAACATACTAACCGATATGTAATCCTTAGTGACATCCTTTATAAGCATGGATTTGACGTCATTCTCCTTTGATGCCTCAAATTCCATGAGTCTTCTTGCACCATCCAAGAAGTTCATGACGACCTTTGTGATGGAAACTTTAGTGGCTTAGCTATCACTAAGTGCGTTATTCATCTCAATTATTATTATCCTTCTCTAAATTGTGACTACTACAAGTATGTTAAGAAATGTGTCAAAGGTTAGCAACATTAAACATCCGGAAGTGCTTGATCCATCAAAAGAAGGAGTTCTCCAATGGGATGATGAAAAATCAATAAATGATACTATAAACATTACATGTGATAATTGGGTGCATGACACCTATGAAACAGTTGAGCATGAAGTATGAAGTGTAGTTGCACGTGTCAGTAAGCCACACAATATTAGACATTTGGGCAGCAGCCAGGTACAAAAGTATACAGGTGGAGATAATCCAAAAATATTCCTGCTTGCTATGGAAGTTTAATGGGAATGTCAAGTAGAAATAAGGAACATGTTAGCATATACTTTGCATGTGTTGGTCGTCAAATAGGACTTTTAAGAAGAGCAACAGTCAGGGGACAAGAAGTCCCTCCTCTTTAATGGGAGAGGTTCCCTTATTCAGAAAAGAACTTATTTACAAATATACAAAACATGATTTTATGGTTGAACTTGGATATTACGAAAGTGTTTTCCACAAGGATCATCAGTTACAAAAGGACTGAAGAAAGGGAATACGAGGATGAGCAGAAGAGCAACATGCAGAATTATAGATAGCAGAATAATCCTTTATGTATACGAAGTTGTAGTGAATTTAAAACAAGATCGTTTGCATTGGATGAACAAGATGAGATTACCAGACACAAAGTTCTGTAAATAACCTTCTTCAGATTCATTAATCAAGGACACAAAGTTCCTTCTTGGTTATACAAGATCACTATACTCGCAATATTTGAAAATATGCAATCAGTGAGACTAACGAACTAGAAACAAATGATCTTCACGAAATTAAATGAAAACACAGAGATAACAGAGATTAGATAGACAATGAATGGAAAGCCCTTTTGTATTGATTTCTTTCTGATCTATTTACACTTTCAGAAAATATGCCCAGTTCTTCCTCCCCTTTCGAATGGCGTAGAAATGCCATTATATAGCTTACAAGTCAGTTACTCTTCGTAACCGTTTCTTTTAACCAAGAATAGTTAAGGACTGCCAACCGCAATACCTCAACCTTTTACAAAGAAAACGGAAAAGAAAGGGAAGAAGAGAAAAGAACGGGGAAGAAGACAGGTGGCCAGTCACTGAGAGGGACCCACTGACTTCAGAATCCGCTGCCTGAACTTCTTTAACCGCCTCAGCTATGTCTCTGCCACGAGGGACTGACATGTTGGTCGTAGACTGAGTCCAAAATCCAAGACACTTCTCCATCTCATTATCAAACTCAACATGAGTATGATAATCTTTGTTTGCTTCTTCAATGGCAGATTGAAGAGAGCAAATCTCCTTCATTTTCTCCTTGGAGATGGAACTTTCCTTGAATAGGTTATCTTTGACAAAAGCTCTGAATTGAGCTTTGATTTCTTGCAAGGAAAGGGAAGTACCAGAAGTCTCATCCTGAAGATGACAGTGTATATCTTTGAAAGCAGAGACCACCAGTGTCTTGAAAGCTTCACCCTTCTGCCAACTGTTCTTCAGTTCTCCCAAAGCCTCCTCCAGGACTCTGATCTTCATATCGATAGTAGCTAGGAGGACAGAGCCGCAAACCAAACTTTTCTCGAAAGGAATTACAGAGGGAGGGGAACACGCGTCCAGGTTTGAGCAAATTGCAAGGGTTCGAGCAAAAGATAGCATGGAAGTAGTGCATCGAAAAATGCAAGGGGGAAATGCTTGTTATATAGCCGTTTAGGAGAGAGAAAAGCCATGAATGCGCATTTAATAGATAACCACCAATTTGAATAAGCATGATATTCGGGTAGAGCGGGAAAAGCTCCGCATAAGCACGAATGACACTTGGTACGCTTGGGACATGTGAGACGCGAATGCGCGAAACACGCGGCTCGGCCGGTTTGGGCGAAACGGGGAGAAGATGCACAAATGCATTTTGGGACACTTGGGACGAAAACGCGCGAAGGACGCGGTTCGGGTGTTTCGGCCCTGAAAATGGAACAAAAGGCCCGTTTGAACTTGGGACATTTGGAACAAAAAATTCCGGAGTACGCGGCTCGGCCGGTTCGGGCAAAAATGGAACAACTTGCACTTTTTGATTTGGGACATTTGGAACAAGCCATGAAGTGCGAAGTACCACGGTTCGGGTAAGCATTTTCGGCCGAAAATGGAACAAAAGGCCCGTTTGAACTTGGGACATTTGGAACATGTGAAAAGTTCCGGAGTACGCGGCTCGGCCGGTTCGGGCGAAAATGGAACAACTTGCACTTTTTGATTTGGGACATTTGGAACAAGAAAGTGCGAAGTACGCGGTTCGGGTCTTTCGGCCGAAATTGGAACATCTCGCACAATAAGTTTTGGGACACTTGGGACAAAAAGTTCCGACGGGCCCGAAAATGGAACAACTTCGGGGATTTCGGCCGATCGGGGAACAGAATGCACTTTCGTACTTGGGACAGGCGGGACAAAAATGTCTGACAGGCCCGAAATACATACAAAATGACCCAAAACACAGATTTTCTCAATTTTCACGACTTAGGCACTTTAGAGAAAAACACTCATAACTCAAAATTTTGAAATTTTACTTTTATCAGAGTAGGGAATTTTGAGTGGACAACAGCTGGCTCCTTCTGGGGATGACTTGGCATAAATTCAAGGAATGAGGCAAGGCAAGAACTTAGACAAACTCAGGGAAAGCAGACCAGTGCCTTATCCATTGGGCAACGGAGTCAAAAACAGACCAATACAGAGGGCAACACACCAAAACAACAAAAGGAAAACACACCAAAAGCAGAGAAGCAAAACACTGTACAGAATATACAAAGGACTCCCTAGTCACCTAGGATTTGAACAACTTGAGATACTGCCCACTATAAGGAAGTGGGAGGGGAGAACCATCCATGTAATCAAGATAAAAGGAATTCTCACCAGCAAAGTGTCTGATCTTGAAAGGTCTGAGCCACAGGGAATCAAACTTTCCATGGCTGCCACGAGGTTCATGTCTTTTGTCCCATAACAGCACGGTGTCTCCAACTTGGAAATCTCTGAACCTAGCTTTCTTGTCAAACAGGACCTTTACCTTCTGCTGGTGAACAGATATCCTATCAGCAACCATCAATCTGTCCTCATTCAGTTTGTGCAGGTACATAATTCTCTTGTCCAGGGCATCACTGAAGCTAGTATCCTCAATGGCCTTCATTAGGTGCAGGGCTGGCAGTTCCACCGTCACTGGCAATTGAGCTTCTACTCCATACACCACTTGAAAAGGAGACATTCCAATAGCTCTCTTTGGTGTAATCCTGTCTGCCCAAAGAGCATCATAGAGCTTCTTGTGCCAGTTTCGTTGAGACTCATTGACCAACTTTCTTATGATAGTCACCAGATTTTTGTTAGTGGATTCTGCTTGCCCATTGCCCTGAGGGTAGTAATCTGAAGAGTGAGCCAAAGAAATACCATACCCATAGCAGAAATCCATTATCTCAGCTGAAGAGAAATTCGAAGCATTATCTGTTACAATCTTGTTAGGTACACCATACCTTACCAAGATGTTCTCTTTGATGAAGCTGCATACCACTTCAGAAGTAGTGCTCTTGACTGGAATAGCTTCCACCCATTTGGTGAAGTAGTCAGTGGTAGTTAGCACATGAGTGTGACCAGCACTAGAAGTAGGATTAAGTGTACCAATGAAGTCCAAACCCCACTGTTGAAATGGTTCCTCAATCACAACTGGCTTGAGAGGCAAAGAAGCCAATTTAGGTCTTCCCACAAAAGTCTGACAAGCCTCACATTTATCCACCAACTTGGATGCATCTCTGAACAAGGAAGGCCAATAGTATCCTCCACGGAGTATCTTATGGGCTGTAACCGTTGATGAATAGTGCCCTCCACATGCCTGATCATGAAAATTCTGAGAGCAACTTTCTCTGTTGTTCTTTGTCCACACACTTCAAAAATCTCCCATCCAAGCCACGCTTGAACAAAGCATTTTCCCATAATACATATTGTGCTGACCTCAATTTAACAGTCCTCTTTTCTTTGGCAGTTAAATGAGAGGGGCATTCCCCATAGGTGAGAAAATGGGCGATGTCAGCATACCATTCATCAACTGAACTAAGGAACAGAACAGTAGGAAGGTCAACTTTCTCCTCCAACAACTCATGTTCGGCTCCTTCAGCAATGAGCTCACAAAGACCTTTTCCACGAACCAGCTTGGTTGGTTTGATGTCAATGTCATACTCTTGGACCTTAGCAACCCAGTTCCCTCTCTTGGATCCAAATTCTTGTTGTGTGAGAATTGACTTAACAGTTGTATCTAGAACCAGCACCATGGAGTGAGAGTTGAGGATATAAAAACGAAACTGCTTCACAGCTTTGACCACTGCAAAAGCATGCTTCTCCATCATGGTGTATTTCAACTCATGATCCTTCAGAATATAGCTCATGAACGCGATTGGGAGTTCATGCTCATTAGAGTCTTCTTGAGTTAAGACAACAGCCAGGGTATTATCTGTAGCATAGCAATAGATGATGAAATCTTTGCTGAAATCAGGACAGGCTAAAACAGGAGTTTTAGCGATAGCTCTCTTGATACCTTCAAAGGATTCCTTTCCTTCAGAAGACCAACCAAATGTTTTCTTCCCTTTCATCATCTAAGAAATATTCAAAGTTAATTCTGTAAAATTAGGGATGAATCTTCTCAAGAAATTGATCTTACCGAAGAAGGAGTGCACGCCCTTTTTACTGGTTGGGAGAGGAATTTGCTGGATGGCTTGAACTCGTTCAGGATCAATCTTAATACCATCCTTGGAAACGATGTGCCCTAATAACCTTCCCTCAGTGACAAAAAAGACAGATTTTTTAGGGTTCAGAGAGATTCCATGCTCTCTGCATCTCAGCAGAACTGTCTCTAGGTGATCAAAATGATCCCTTGGAAAACAGTGTCAGGTCATCAAGGTAGATGACAATACACTTCCCTTTTAAGCTTCCAAAAGCCAGATCCATAGCCCTCTGGAAAGTGGCACCAGCATTAATAAGCCCAAAAGGCATTCTCTTGTAAGCAAAGGTGCCCCAAGGAGTAGTGAAAGCTATTTTATGTTGATCTACAGTATCAACCTCTACCTGATTGTATCCAGAAAATCCATCAAGCATAGATAACATTTCAAAGCCTGTTACCGCTTGCAATACTTGATCCATCATGGGCAAAGGATAATTATCTTTCAGAGAAGCCTGATTCAGGTTCCTGAAATCAACATAGATGTGGATCTCACCATTTTTCTTCCTGACAGGCACAATATTTGCAATCCATGTTGAATGGTGAATGGGAAAAATAATTTTAGCCTTCAACAACTTTTGTATCTCCTGAAAGATGGTGTCAGCTACTTTGGGGTTGTATTGTCTCTGTTTCTGCTTGAAAGGCTTAATTCTAGGCTTGAGGGGAATAGAGTGCCACATATCTTTTGGTTTGAAAGCTTTCAAATCTTCATAAGAGTAAGCGAGAACATCCTTATACCTTTTTAGAAGATCAATTGCTCTTCTCCTCTCATCTACTGTGCAACATTTTCCAATGTTCACGAGCTTGGGGTCAGTAGAACTCCCAATATCAATCTTATCATACTCAGCTGATTGCCGAGGCCCAGAAGAAGCTTTAGATTTCACATACCTGTCATGCTTATCAAATAGTTCTTCCAAACTCACCAGCCCTTTAGGAATCTTGTTTCCTTTTGAGATTGATGCATCCATCTTGATCTGTCTCTTCTCCTTGGGTGACAGCTTTGTCAAAGGGCACACTTTCACGAGGTAGGTTGTCACTTCCCTCAAAATACAGCGGTTCAAAATTACCCTTGAGTTCCAGGAAGGAAAGCAAATGTTGATCATCATTGAAAACCTGCCAGTTACTGGCATTATCAGGTACACTAGGCCGATGGACCATCTCAATGGTGAACTTATCCTGAGAGAAACCAGGATGAGGAATCAGTAGCGACCCTGAGACTGCTAGCAAATCAGCCCTGCTGTTCTTTTCTCTAGGTACTGCTTCAATAGAGAAAGCATTAAGGAACTCAATAGAATCCCAAACCTGATTCCGGTAATGCCTTAACCTTCCATTTTTTACTTGGAAAAGGGTTTCTGACCTGCTTTACAATCAATTCTGCATCACCACGAGCCAGAAGATTGTTTATACCTTGTTCTTTGGCCACCTATAATCCGAGAATGAGAGCCTCGTATATTGCTGTGTTATTAGTATTCTCGAACTGCAACTTAAATGAAAAAGGATGAAGGACACCTTCTGGTGACACCAGTAGAACACCAGCTCCAGAACCAGCTGAGGAACAACTTCCATCAAACTCTAAAACCCAAATACCATTAGGATCTTTAGGGTGACATCCTGGGAAGTTGGATTTCATCAGGGGACATAATCATGTAGTTGCCATGACCCATATCCTCATAGAGTATTTGTGCTCTAGGATCATCCGTTTTCTGCACAATATACTCAGACCGCTTTTCAGGCAACAACTTCTTCATTTGTCCATTGACAGGCACGAGTGCATGCGACCAGTCCATCTGGATTTCCCCACCCACATCTTTGCAGAAGTTCCTACTTAGCAACATCCTGTATGAAGGAGGGATATCTGCTACCAAGATGGTAACCAACACTTTCTTTTCAGGGTAAGGCAGCAAAAGCCACTTGCGCATCCTTAATTCTCCCGACCAGGGGCACTTCTTTACTTTCCAGGGGAGTAACAGGATCCATAAGTGCGAGTGAGGGTCAGGCCTAAAGCATGAGCTACTTTAGCAGGCATTACGTTATCTGAGGCTCCTGAGTCAATGACACAATTACTGAGCCTATGACCAGCTATAAGAAGTGTTACATAAAATGGTTTAATTTTGTCACCAGGCGAGGTGACAGTAGCTACCAGACTAGGCTGTGGTGCAGAAGGAGGAGTAGGTAGAAGGCCTTTAGAAGTGGTCTTAGAGTTGGAATTGACAAAGTGGATCATTTTGGCAAAGGCTTTGGGATGGGTTTGATAGTACTCAGCTTCTGAGATTTGGACCTTGGTCTTTTTTAGGTGATCGACAATATCAAAAGACCCAGAAGTGGACGGGCCATCATCATTTGGAATTCTAGGCTTATCAACTTTAGGAGAAAAAGAAGAAACAACTTTGGTAGCAGGATTGATAGGACTCACCTTTGGTGCAGATGAAGTAGGGATAGGATACCCCTCTTTTTGCAATCACGGGAATGGTTGTCGACTGCTCCTTGGATTTCTTGATAGGCTATGTCACCTTCTCCCTCTGCTTTGTCTGTTCTCGAGTCATGACAGCAAATGATTTGCTATTCATGTCTGCTACCACTTCATCATAATCATCTCCATCATCGATGCCCTCAGTGGTAAAGAAATTAACCCCGAGATCCCTCAAGTTGTTCTACCCTCATCATCAAATTCTTCCGCATACTCCTCGCAAGCTTCATTGTCTTCATCATCATCTGGTTCTTCAACCTCACAAGTTGCATTCACAGGAACTTTGACGAGAGGTCCTTCAAGTGTTAGTCTTGTTTGAGAAGGGAGGTAAACGATTTCTGGGCTGAAAATTCCTTCTTGGAAACATCCGCATAAGGGGCATGCTGAGCCAATTGTTTCTTTATAGCAATAAGATCATTTGCAAGTTTCTGAACTAATCGATCAGTATTAAGTCTAGGGGTGGAAGAGGAAGAGGCAGCAGACTTAGATTTGGGAGGGTCTCTTCTCAACTTCCCTGACATGATCAAGTCATCCTCGATACTAACAGCAAGAGTTTGATCCTCGACCAATGTTGCGAGATTAGCCCTTCTTAGTGCATAACTAACCTTGGGCGTTTGAGCATTTAGGAATAAACACTTTTGAATTTGATTAACAGGGCCAGTATTTACAGGAATCTTGTTGATCAGTCTGTTGAATCGGGCCACAAACTCTCTCATGGGTTCTTGTGAATCTTTCTTTATCTGAGAAATTTGGGCAAGCAAAACATGCACATCTTCTGCCGGCTTTGAAACAGTTTTCGAACTGAGTTCTCATCGTGTTCCAGTCGGTGATAGCGTTAGCCGGAAGGTGGTAGAACCAATCAGCAGCATTGTCTTGTAACATCTCAACGAACACCCTCACGGAGACGCCTTCATGTTCGACTCCCAGAACTCCACAGGCAACAATGAAAGCTGCGATGTGTTCATCAGGATGCAATTTTCCGTCACCTTTGAACTTGGGGAAGTTCTTCCGGTTACCTCTAGGTAACTTATGCAAAGGCTGAGTAAGGGCCAGGGGCCCGACACGATGACCCCATGGTAATGGCGCCGCCATTCTTTGAAAAACAGCTTGGAGAGGAACTGCAACACCAGCAAGAATCAAAGCTTGAAGATTAGGGCTAGCTGGTTCTGAAGGAATACCACCCGTAGGACTTCTTTCTTGAATAGGTGGAGTGCTCGTCGAACGAGTTCTTCTATTTCTTGAGGAAGGAAGAGGAAAACCCTGCTGCTCCAAAAGCTTAAACTGAGAGTCTTCAATACCAAGGGTCCTTCTCCCTCGAGTAAAACGCGGAGTCGCCAGATCAAAAGATGATCGAAAAATTACAGAACTGGAATACGATTCTCCCCAGCGGAGTCGCCAAAAAAATTGTTGTTCGTCAAATAGGACTTTTAAGAAGAGCAACAGTCAGGGGACAAGAAGTCCCTCCTCTTTAATGGGAGAGGTTCCCTTATTCAGAAATGAACTTATTTACAAATATACAAAACATGATTTTATGGTTGAACTTGAATATTACGAAAGTGTTTTCCATAAGGATCATCAGTTACAAAAGGTCTAAGGAAAGGGAATACGAGGGTGAGCAGAAGAGCAACATGCAGAATTATAGATAGCAGAATAATCCTTTATGTATGCGAAGTTGCAGTGAATTTAAAACAAGATCGTTTGCATTGGATGAACAAGATGAGATTACCAGACACAAAGTTCTATAAATAACCTTCTTCAGATTCATTAATCAAGGACACAAAGTTCCTTCTTGGTTGTACAAGATCACTATACTCGCAATATTTGAAAATATGCAATCAGTGAGACTAACGAACTAGAAACAAATGATCTTCACGAAATTAAATGAAAACACAGAGATAACAAAGATTGGATAGACAATGAATGGAAAGCCCTTTTGTATTGATTTCTCTCTGATCTATTTACACTTTCAGAAAATATGCCAAGTTTTTCCTCCCCCTTGGAATGGCATGGAAAGGCCATTATATAGCTTACAAATCAGTTACCCTTCGTAACCGTTTCTTTTAACCAAGAATAGTTAAGGACTGCCAACCGCAATAACTCAACCTTTTACAAAGAAAACGGAAAAGAAAGAGAAGAAGAGAAAAGAACGGGGAAGAAGACAGGTGGCCAGTCACTGAGAGGGGCCCACTGACTTCAGAATCCGCTGCCTGAACTTCTTTAACGCCTCAGCTATGTCTCTGCCACGAGGGACTGACGTGTTGGTCGTAGACTGAGTCCAAAATCCAAGACACTTCTCCATCTCATTATCAAACTCGACATGAGTATGATAATCTTTGTTTGCTTCTTCAATGGCAGATTGAAGAGAGCAAATCTCCTTCATTTTCTCCTTGGAGATGGAACTTTCCTTGAATAGGTTATCTTTGACAAAAGCTCTGAATTGAGCTTTGATTTCTTGCAAGGAAAGGGAAGTACCAGAAGTCTCATCCTGAAGATGACAGTGTATATCTTTGAAAGCAGAGACCACCAGTGTCTTGAAAGCTTCACCCTTCTGCCAACTGTTCTTCAGTTCTCCCAAAGCCTCCTCCAGGACTCTGATCTTCCACTCCACACTGTAGACCCAGGACTTCGACAGATTATCCTTTGCATCATCAAAGACTTTGCTCGCCAACAGAACGTTCTCATCTGCTTGTCCCATGAGTCGGAGGTCTACAATGCAACTGCTCCAGAGTTTGAGCTCTTTATCCATGATATTGATAGTGGAGGAGAGCTTCAGTTGTACATTGCTCACCTTTTTGTGGAGTTTGAAAGCTTCATCGATGAAGTTTAATCTAGCAACTAGCATGTCATCCACCATGGCTTCAATAGCTCTACCATAGATAGAATACTTGTGCATATCTTTGATACTTTGCACTTCATCTTGGCTTAGAATTACAGGAGGTGGAAGAGTAGTCAATGGGGTAGGGTCCAAGACTTTATCCTTAGACAAAAGAGACTTGATGAAACCTGTGAGAATTTGGGCTTGTTCTTCCAACTGTTCAATAGTTTGCTGCCCTTTCTCTACCCTTCCAATGACTCTTGTGACTGTTTCCTGGAGGTTGTGAATTTCACCTTCAGGAGTAGACTCTCCCATTGGGATTCTCGAAAGCTCCAAGTCAGATGCCAGCAAGTCTGATTCTGATTTGTCCACTGTAGGCTTAGCAATCTCTAAGAATTGCTGACCTTGAGCATCAGACACTATTCTGGAAGTAGTTATGGCTTTCTTGGCATGAGAAGGAGTGGTGCCCAACAAGGCTGCAATAGCATCAAAATTTGGTCCCTAGCTCCGAGAGGAAAATTTTCTCTTCCTATTGTCAACCAAAGGTTGCACCCATGCAAAAGAGGAAGAGGAATCAGTAGGAGGTGCAAGGGGACCAAGAGACAGAGAGCTCATTACGCTCAAGGTCTGTGCAGCTATGGTCTCAAGTTGAGAGGTGAGTGGGGAACTTGGGGCAATTGCGGCAGAAGAGTCAATATTACCTGAGAGCTCAGTGCTCTGGATTTCTTTATCTTTATCAGCTGGATCTTCAGGAGCACTTGCAAGAGTTGGTACTTCGCTTTCTTCACTTTCACTGAGAACAATGATGTTCTTAGGTCCCATAGGCAACTCTGCCTGCTTTCTTTGAGGATCACTTTCCATAGGCTCCTTCTTAACCTCCTTGAGCTTCTTCTGGTACACTTGAGTGGATGAAGGAGTAGAAGCTGCAGGTCCTTGTATTGATGAGGCAGGAGGGGTCTTCACTGGTGTTCCTGACCTTGGAATAGATGCTTCTCTTCTTGGTGTTGAAGCATCCTTAGAAGAGGATTCCCCTGAATGCCTCCTGAATTCTCGAACCATCCTGTCAAACTAGACCTTAGTCCTGACTAAGACTGGAGCAAGGATCTCAGCCAGATCATCCTTCTCTTTCCTGTTCCAATCTAGGTCCTCCAGAGGAGTGTGCTTAATCACATTTTCATACTCATACGAGTATAGATCAGAATTGTCATCCTGGAGACCTTCAGGAACTTGGTATAGACTGAGTTCTTGGATCAATTGCAGGGAGAACCTGCCACAATGCCTTCTCCTGGCTTCAAAATCATCTACACAGTCAGCCCAATAGTCTTCTGTATCAGCCCTGTGATGGTAGATTATCTTGATGTTCTGTTCAATGAACTTCTTCAAGTCAAAGCAGGTTCTTGGCTTGAATAAATGAACAGTGATAGGAACAAAGGATCTCTCTATATTCTGTGCGTCCAGGGCTGTTTTGCAAGTGTAGTTCCCCAGAGAGATGGGAAAGTGCAAGCCAGAAATCTTCTTATCTCTGCAAGTTCTGTGCAACTTGTCTAGTTTCCTGCATATTTCTATCAAGGCCATTTTATCATTGCAGAACATGGGAAGCCGCAGAGGAGTGCTCTCATAGCCAGCAAGCCTGATATAAGAAAATTTCCTGAATTGGATGAAATAAGCACCATATTGCGATATCAGGTTCATGGCTTCATCTGAAAACCTTCTAGTAGTATCACCTTCGAGCAGTCTAACCACATACATGGTGAAAGCATCATTGACCCTTCTGAAATTACAGTTGCTGGTCTCCAGGGTGAACTGCGGGCAGTAAGCATATACTGGATCATCTTTGTGTGCATCTATATAAGAAAAACCGAAGCACTACCTTGATGTTGCCAGAGTATACATCATATACGAAGTCATGTAGAAATTCTTTGTTTGCTGCACATTGGACAGCTGCTCCGTCAAATTCATGCTTATGATTTCCACCCAATTTATGTTTTGCGTTCCTTTGCACACCATGCTGATGAGCGGGCACATCCAGAAGTGAAATTCGTTGGTAGAGGGAAAACCCATAACCCGAGCCAGCAAGATTATGAAGTCTGACAACTCTTCATTGAAATCTGCTTGGAAGAGGGTTTTGGTCAGACGAGAAGCTCCTTTCTTAGGGTTCTTCAGCCAGGACTTTGCCACTCGTGCCTTATATTTGTCACTGTCTTGGTCAAACAGAGTCTGTGCTTGATCTTGGGAAACGACTATGGCATTATCCATCTCTGGAATTCTCAGAGCAGTGCTAATGGTGGTAGCATCCAATTTGGCGATGATTTCCCCATGTATATTAGTCAATTCGCTCGAAACGGGGTCGAAGTGAGCTCCGCATGAAAGCACAGTATCAGCACACTGTACTGAGATTGGGAAACCTCCAGCAAAAGCCAAACCACTATCGTGAATCATCTGCGCCATCGGTGTAGGGTTTGTGTCCACCATTCTTGCCCAAAAATCACTGAAATCAAGATGACGAGCTTCGCTGTCGCCAATATTACGAACGACAGACTCAAGTGGTGAAATTTGTTCCTGTCCCTAAAATTTGATCTTCATATTGATAGTAGCTAGGAGGACAGAGCCGCAAACATGACTCGGAAAGGAATTACAGAAGGAGGGGAACACGCGCAGGTTTGCAAATTGCAAGGGTTTGAGTGAAAGATAGCATGGAAGTAGTGCGAAAAATGCAAGGGGGAAATGCTCGTTATATAGCCGTTTAGGAGAGAGAAAAGCCATGAATGCGCATTTAATAGATAACCACAAATTTGAATAAGCATGATATTCGGGTAGAGTGGGAAAAATAAGCACGAATGACACTTGGTACGCTTGGGACATGTGAGACGCGAATGCGCGAAACATGCGGCTCGGCCGGTTCGGGCGAAAATGGAACAACTTGCACTTTTTGATTTGGGACATTTGGAACAAGAAAGTGCGAAGTACGCGGTTCGGGTGTTTCAGCCGAAATTGAAACATCTCGCATAATAAGTTTTGGGACACTTGGGACAAAAAGTTCCGACGGGCCCGAAAATGGAACAACTTCGGGGATTTCGGCCGATCGGGGAACAGAATGCACTTTCATACTTGGGACAGGCGGGACAAAAATGTCCGACAGGCCCGAAATACATACAAAATGACCCAAAACACAGATTTTCTCAATTTTCACGACTTAGGCACTTTAGAGAAAAACACTCATAACTCAAAATTTTGAAATTTTACTTTTATCAGAGTAGGGAATTTTGAGTGGACAACAACATGGGATGACAACACGCTGGTGGATGGTTCATAGGGATAATATTTTGGAGTGGAGATAAGTAAGGATTGCTTTATTTGCTTATTTTCCAAGAATTAATGTGCCTACTAAGATATGTGTATTTTATGGTAATGATCATGTTCAACACCACGTTCAATAGTGTGAGAGACTTTGGACGATGGGGTAGGAAGATTTAACACCTTCATTGTGGGTGCATATGTTTTTTTTCACCTTGTGAGGTTGTGCACGCATATTGTATGTCTACGTAGAGTCGAATAGGGTGACTAGAAGATGGCAGGAACTCGTTGAAGGTATGACTTAGACCTTTGATTACTTTTCTTCTAGACCTCCGGTGAATGATGCATTGCAGGTTATGAAGTGTTTAACTATGGGGGATAGTGCAAAGGCTGAAGAGTTACTTTAGGAGTTGTTAGGAGAATCATACCTGGTGGCACACTTTGAAGAGGAATAAATATACGAAGAACGACTTGGGTGTGCTTTCCTAGAAAGAGAAAAGGGTAGATAATCTACGTGGTTGATGAAGAAGAGGTAGAGAACTTGGACATTAAGAAAATAGAGGGTACATGCGAAGTCTTGGCCAATGCAGATGAGAAGGCACACACCTACCATGAGCCTATAAAGACCAAGAAAGTGAACATTAAAATGGATGTTGAACCCAAGGAATCCATTATCAGAGATTACTGGTCTGACTCTGAAGTTGCTAAAATCATTAAGCTATTGTGTGACTTTCAATACTTGTTCCCTAGATGCTATCATGAATTGAAAGGCGTGCACGAATAATTGGGAGAGATGAAGATAAATTTTAAGGAAGGTGTGTGCCCATTTCGGAAGAGACCTTACAAGATGAATCTGAACTTGCACGTTAAAGTAAAAGAAGAAATTGATAAAACTTTAATTTTTGGAGTCATTGTTCCAATTGAGGAGTCATAATGGGTGATCCCTATGATGATCAACATCAATAAAAATGGCATAATTAGGATTTATGTGGATTACAGGGAGTTAAATGCTGAATGTGAGATAGATCTCTTTCCCAGACCATTTACTGAGTAAATCTTAGAAGGTGTTGTAGGGCATGAAATATACTCTTTCACTGATTGATTATCTTGATATCATCAAGTAATAATAGCTGAAGAAGATCAAGAGAAGACAACTTTAGGCTGATGTTCAAAAGGTGCTGGCAGTTGAGCATCTCCTTGAACATCAAAAAGTGTATATTTGCTACACCCTTTATAATTTTGCTGGGAAAAATCATCTGTAAAGAAGGCTTGCTAGTGGATCCTGCTAAGGTAGTTGTCATTTTAGGCTTGGTGGAACCTACTAGCCAAAGTGAGGTACGTGGATTCTTGGGGCACACTGGTTGTTACAGAAAATTTATCAAGGGATATGCCAAGATAGCCATGACCTTAGAAAAATTACTTAAGGGAAAATGAAAGTTCTATTGGGTGATTCATAACAATGTACATTTGACACACTGAAGGAAAGGCTTACTACAACACCTATTTTGCACTTTCCTTCATGGTACAAGCCTTTTCACATTCATGGAGATGCCTCTGGCATTACCACTGGTGCTGTTTTAGCTCATCCTAGAGAAGGTATTGTTGATCATCCTATTTTATTTCCTAGAAGAAAGTTGACTCCAACATAACAAAATTATACAATGACAGAGCACGAGGCCTTGTCTATGATCTACGTGCTCTATAAGTTTCAATAGTATTTGCTGGCTACACCTTTAATATTTAATATAGACCACATGGCATTGAAGTACTTGGTGAATAAGCCCTTTGAAGGGGCACATATGCCGATGGGTACTGTTGTGATGTTGGAAGGAGAGATTGGGATGAAAAGGTTTCTGCGGTACTTTGGGCATACAGGAAAACCTATAAGAGGTTAAATAAAGCAACACCCTTTTAATTGGGGTTTGGCACAGAGGCAGTTATCCCCATGGAATTCATGTTACCTTCTTTGTGTATTGTGCACACAGGAGGTCTGGCTGATGATCAAGCATTAGAAAACATATTTATAAGTTGATGCAGCTAGATGAAAGGCACGCCATAGTAATATGGAGTCAAAAGAAAGAAAAATCCAGGAAGAAGGCATGACATGATAGGTGCATAAAGGAAAAGAAGCTTGAGGTTGGAAAAAGGGTACTTCTGAATGATTCAAAGTTTTTGTGCCATCCTGGAAAGCTAAAAGTGCATTGGTTGGGACCATATGTAATGACTCATATAATTGATTCAGGTGCTTGCTAGTTAGAGGCAATGTATGGAACACATTTTCTCAGTTACTTGAATGGGAGTAGGTTGAATCCCTAGTATAAATAAGTCTTCTTGGTGTTTATAATAAGGGAATATTGCCACTTAGCTTAGGTTTCCCTTAAAGTATTTCCCTTATATGTGTTTCCTTCATCGTTGCTATGCTTTGTCAATTTAGTTTAGTGTTGTGTGTAATAAACGTACTTGTGCGCCAGAAGTTGATTAAAATTTAAGTGTTTTTCATGAGAAGAGGACCACACATACTCTTAGTGTGGGGTGGTTTACATACATGGTTCATTACCAAGTTAAAAATAGTTGGTTATCATCTAAAGATGGGTACAAGTTAAAAAGAGTTGATTATTATCTGAAGATGGGTATTGTAACACTTCTGCCATGAATTTTATCTTTGACCACTTCTGTTAATGAAGTAGCAACGTTGATAGGTGATTTTCGTTAGAAGATGGTGTACTCTTTAAAACAGATAAATCATGTTGCTATAGGGGATATACTATATCTTTCAAAATGGGATAAATTCATATCATGACAATTTTAAATTTGTTAATGAAGTATTCGTATACTTTTTGTGCTGAATTTTTTAATTGTAATATACACATGGATGAAGGAAATAAATTCATGTTAAAGGGTTCATTCCATAGTTTGCAATACTGAACTTGTTTTTTAGTTTGATGTTTGCACAAATAAGGATTACTCACCTTTGATAAATTGCTGTGATCCAAGGTATGTTTAGGATTTTTTGATGTTTTGAACATCTTGGTTGAAATGGTCAAAATATTTAATCTCTGCACCAAGGCTTGCACTAGGGTCACGGGGGCATCCTGTAGCATCTATGGACCCCACCTTTCTTGGTGACATGCTCGACGTTTTAATAAACTATGTAAGGTAATGATTTTTGGTTAATTAATTAGGACCTAATTAATCTAAGGGTTTGATTATTGATCTATTCTAAATCTATGGTAATGTGATTATTTTAATTGATTGATTGAATCCTAATGGGAGACTATCCTAAGTTTTGTACATTAAATAATCCTAAGCTCTAATGAACTTTACCTAAGATCCTAAACTAAGTTTTCTAACCTATTGTTAAGGGGACCTAACCTATTGAAATTGACCTAATATAGGGAGATGGGGGTTGGCATTATTGGCAAGTAGATTGGGATGCTGGTGGTACCATTCCAAAGGCACCAAAAATTTTAAATGTGGCATTTAAATTTTAGTATCACCAAACTTGTCTGAGGCTTAGGGGAAAATGGAAGGTTACCAAGTTGGCAACTCTGCTATTTCAAATGAAATGTTTTTCTTAAATACTAGTTGTAACTAGTAGAGGATAAGCATGGGTGGGAGTTTTTTGAAGGAATCTGTCAGTCCTATGGGAATTTATTATTCTCAACTGGAGTGAAAACCTCCCGGGAATAGTAAGGAGATTGGAGGAAAAATAAACATTTTTAGTTTTATTATTTCATTTGGATTTTTGGAGCTTTAGAGCTCTACATGTTGTTTTCCATTATTTCAAACCTCCAGTTCGAATTAGTTGCATGAATAAATTTTTCCTTGCATGGTAGAAATAATGGAAAAATATGAGCATGGAAGCTATAAGAAGATAACATGAAAATTTTCAGTGGACTGTTTTGACATTATTGATAGAAATCTTGCTGTGGGATTTTTGCATGAAGTATTGAGCCAATGAAAGGAAGATGTGAGCACTACAAATCATGATAGGCCCTATCTCATTAAAATATCTTACTTTTTATTTAAACATCTTCATTAAAATAACACTGCCCTTCATGAAAATGTCTCTGAGAATGTCTCCTAGAATGATTGTTTGTTATTTTTCTTCTGTGTGTGTTTCTTTTGGACATAGTCTCTTAAATATGAATAAGTTTTGTGAAATAGAATATTTTAATGAGTTCAAGTTTCAAATGGAGTTGGACAACAAATGTGTTGCTTATTTATAAAACTGGGTATGACTTGTAAAGGGATTATGTGCTTTGATATACACGTCTCCTCATTTTGTATCCTTGTAGCATTTAAATGTTTTTGTAGGGATTATGTGAAAATATCTTGAACCTTGGAACTCTCAACTTGAAGTAAAACTATGTTTTTATTAATGTTATTTGGGTTTGACTTGTCTGCCATATTATATAGGGGCCTATAATGGAACTTTTGTTTTAGTTGAAGGCCTTTCGTTTTGGTTGTATTATCATTTTTTTGATGGTCAACTCGTTCTTGAATGCTTATTGGAATTCCTATTCTAGTTCTTAATCCTTTGTTTGGCTTAAGATGACAATCGACATTTGATCTTTTTTTTATAGAGATTTTGATTCGACCCATACTAGGTATTCTCGAAGGTTGTTTTTGAGCACTGCAAGTGCACATTGTTTTGGTGAAGGATGGAGTATTTGTCCATATCAATTTTAGTTCGTATCATTATTGAATTTACCCTTCTCAGGTGGTCTTGTATGAGAAACATGGACTGGTAATACTCTGCCTCCCTCTCTTTTGTGGGCTTGTTTTTTGTTGCTCGAATACCCTTCTTGGGCTGGCTCATGTTTTTAGAACTTGATGAATTTTTGAAAAGATCCCGGGTTGTTATCCTCTCAATTTGGGTTCATTTTCTTTAGATATATGTTCTTGTGTTGAAATTTAAGCTTCGAGCATCGTGCTGGAGTATTGTGTTTTGGTTACAGATCTTGTTTATCCTTGGTGATTCTTGTTTTAGATCGTTGTGTTTCCTTGATGACGATTACATGTTTTGTTTGATCCTTTGAAACACCTCCTTGAGACTATACTAACAAATTTAGGTTAGTTTTAAGGTCAATGTGTAGTTCTTCCTCATAATGGAGTTCATTTAAATAAGTTGGACAATGTGAGGTTTGCTTTGATCATTGTTAAGGAAGTTTCCACTTCTTAAAATTTGGATCTTGGTATTTTTGGGGTAAGACCGTACTCTACAATTTTGTTCATGGAACCGTTCTGATTTCCTTCTCCATTAGCTTGTATGTGGAAGTTTATGAGCATTTAATTCTAATTGTTTTTGAGATGCATGATTATGGTGGCTATGTTTTGTTCAAACAAGTATTAAACTCAAATTGTGGATGACAGATCCTTCTGGAACTCTGTATCACATGTTTACTTTGTCTTGTGAAAGCTTGAGCCAACTCTCCTATATGCTATATAGTGATGATTATTTGTATTGTCAAGATGGTTTTGTTGGTGCTCAATTTGATCTTGCCCCATTTGTCCTTGAAATTCTTCAATTTGCGGGTTCTGTTGTCTTTTCTATCTCCCCATATTGATGCATGAAAACTTTGTCCTCCATTTGGTTGCCATGATCAGTCCCTTCCTTTGGTCGAGGATCACTTTAAATCCAGAGTTTGTTTTTCATTCCTCTGTCCATGTGAAATATTTGTAACTTGGGCATAAAATCAGGTTTTTTCCCTTCCTTCCATTCTTCCACAGTCATGTTTTGTTTTCCCTGTCAATTTTTGTCCCAGTATCTATGGAAACGTGATTGGATGTGGCTCAGAAGGATCATATTTGGGCCTTATATCATTTCCAAATTCTCTATCTTGAAAGAAAGATTCATTTCTGGGTGCAAATGGTGATTTTCCTGCATTTTATGGTTTGACGGGTGTATTTTTCCCGGTCAAATTTATATCTTAGCATATGTGGAAACGTGGCCCTTTCTAGTTGGATGCAGCTCAGTGGGGAACTTTGAAACTCTAAGGCCTGACTTCAACTCAAAGCTTGTCCATGTGGAGGGCCGACGCTCATCTAAAAATTTGCCTTTTGGTTTGACCTTGGAGTTGCGCAGGGGAGACATGTGGAGGTTTCCGCTACCTTGCCCAGACTTAGACAATTTTTTCATGCGGTCGGTGCAACTTTGGTGGACCATGGACACATGGAGGGCCGACACTCATTTGAGGATCTGCCTCAGGGTCCCACCTTAACAGTTGCGCCAAGGGAGACATGTGGAGGCTTCTGCACTGGCTCCACTCTATACTTAAAATTTTCAAAGAAATTTTCTAAGGCCTGGGACATGTGGAGGGACCATGCCTGTTTGGGGACCGAGCCCCTAAATTTTATTTTGAAGAAGTTCCAAGAGGACACTTGGAGGCTTCCACTCACTCTGCCCTTGCTTGGACTTTTCAACGGCCAAGGAAAAATATCTTGAACCCTAGACACATGGCACCTTCCACTGATCCTTCAAATTTTTTTTAACAACTCTACCAGACTGAGACATGTGGTGAGCCCATGCTTGTTTGGGGTCTCCACTTTTGGGGACCATACCAAAGGTGTGCCAAGGTGACATGTGGAGGCTTCCGCTGGCTCCTTTTTTACTGAGACTTTTTCAAAGGCCAAAATGCATTTTTCTTGGGCCCATAGCATGTGGAAGGCCTGCTTGTTTGGAAACTTTCCCCTGTACTTCACCTTTGTAGTTGTGCCAAGGAAACATGTGGATGACTATAATATAAAGTAGAGAAGGGGTAGAATCAACTGTTGCTGTGCATTTCACCTGTTTTTCACCATTTTTTCTCCAAGACTCCTGGAGATGTGAATACACACTATTTTTCATCATTTTTGATGAAATTCCTTGTCATTTTTGTCTACAAAGTGCCATTGAATGGATTCAGAACTTAATTTGTGAGTCCAAGGATTGTTAAGGTTGATATTTTGAAGTTGGAATTGCTCGGGCACTTGCAAAAATGTGAATTACCAGAGAAGATGGATGCGGGGCAGAGTTGCAGAGGAAAGAGAGGGAAAAGGATGAAATGATGGAGGTTACAGGTGCAAAATATGAAAAAGGTGTTTCCTCGAGAGCAAAAAGGATTACCTGTCAGATCCAGCTATATAGAGCCTCTGGAAAATGATTAAAATGGGGATTTCTTGCATGACAGAATCAGAATGATTAGAAGGACTACCAAAAATTGTGGCATGGCATCCTAGTCATTAGTTGAGGGTCTGAGAAATGTGATCAATTCATAATTGGTCCACCTGGCAGCTTTCGGATGTGAATTTGTTAAACGTCACTTTCTGAGGAAAATTGGTAACAAGAAAAGGTCCCTCGAATATTCTTCTTTTTTGGGGGAAAATTTGGGATGAGTGAGTGAGTGAAATGTATAAATGCAATGAGAATACTCTTGCAAAGGGTCAGGGGTTGAATTCTTAAGAGAAAATTTGAGAGAGCCCATCTTCCTAAGAGACCAATCTGAGATACCTGGTTAATTTCTTGTGTGTTAGATTTTCTATCATGTCAAGTTGGTTGTAGATGTATAGCCATTGAAAAGCTCTAAGATTTCTCTGGAAGTTTTCCCCTACTGATGAATCTAATCAATTTTGAGTTAATTTGTGTCAATCTTGGAGTAATTTGTGTCTGCTTTGTTTCAAAATGTCTACAAGTAGTTTTTCTTATTCCTATTGCAATCTTGTGTTAAAGTCCCTCCGAATCACACAGGATCTCATCCCTGTGATAGTTTAGTGGCATTTGCAATTTCATTTCAAGAAGAGCTTCATCCTGTGATGAGATAAACAATTTAAAATCACTTCACTGTCATTTGTTGATAAAGATTGTCTGTAAGCCTTCGAGTGTATCTTAGGCATGAGGAACCAGGGGTCTTTGATGTTTTATTGAGTCTTTAGCTCAAGCCTTCATGTTAAATTCTTGGAGATTGTGTGAAACATGCAATCTGGACCTCCATTGATGCACACCTTCTGGTTGAAGGAATATTTTAGCTATTCTGAAGCTTTCTGTCATTTAGCTTTCCAATTGTTGTGAAGTCTCTCAAAGATCTGGTATAATCAATTTTATCCTACTTAATCTCCCACCAAAATTATTCAAAAACCATGAATCCATCCTGAACTACCCCTGTTTTTCCCTGTGTATCCACAAAGGAACAAAATCTATTTACTAAAATATGCAGAACAATCAGGATTTCATAATGTCTTCAGTAACCTTAGCCTTGTTTTGAAAGTGTCTCCATATTTTAGAAGTGACAACTCTTGAGAGTTAAATTATGGAGTATTGATCATACTTTCCCAAGGTTTTCTTCATAAAATTTGTGCAAAAGAAGGATATCTCCATCTCCTTCATCAAACAGAGGTTACACTAAGGGTCCTCTCACCCTGGTTGAAAGGCACGGCCTAAAGTAGTGAGGATAGGTCAAATCCTCTTGAAGGTGCTATCCATCTCTCCACAAATCTGAGTGACAAAGGGCCAGTTAGATCTCATCCCCAGCTACAAAATGACATACATTATGATCTATTTGTCTCTAAGCTCCATGTCAAATCTGTGATGCTGCTCATCTTGAAAAGGAGAATAAATTTGGATACCAACACTCGTGGCACCGTTGCCGGGGAATCTTTGAAGTATTTTACAAATGCAATACATAACAGACCCTGGTTTGAATATTCTTACATGCATGCATAAGTGCCTGGTAATACATTGTGTGAAACATCATTATCTGTTCAGATCTGTAAGAATTGTTCAAAGTTGTAAGTTCTGAGTGCAATATTTCCAAGCTTATACAATTATTGCACTAAAGTTTGTATCATCATTGACAAATTTGGGTAGAAGAAGAGTAGATCTTGTAAGATTTGCATGAATCTGGTATTGATAGACATTTGATAGGTCTTTCATAGTGCATTTACACAAACTAAGGTGAAAATCCTTAGTGGTGACTCTGTGCTATTTAAATTCTTAATAAATACCAGTGTCTTAACATATATCAAGTAAGATTTGTCATTAATCTCTGCAAAGCCTGGAAGGAAGAAGATATTTCTTCACCAAGGACCCTAGTAGAAGGTTGTTTCAAGAGTTGGGAAAGTCTAATTCAGAAGGAAGAAGAATTTGGAAGGTTGTTGGAGATCAAGCATCAAGAAAAGAGATCTCCATTGGTGAAACTGATCAGCTGTGATTGAAGATTGCAATACTTCCTCAAGTGCTTCTGAATCAGGTAGTCTCTTTGTTGAATTGAATTCTCCATCTAGAGAGGGTCCTTCTTTTGTATTTGAAATATTTGCATTCTCAATCTGTCCCTGTATTTTCCAAATCTGATAGATTTTCCAAGAAACAGATCCTTTAGAGGGCATCATTCTGAGAATTGTATCCCTGTACCACACAGACTTCTCACTCCTCATCAGTTTTGTCTCCTCCAAGGTCACCTCCTCAAAATAATATGGCTCAGCCTCCACCCAGACCTCCATTTGTTGTTAATACTTTTGGTCCCATCAATTTTAGAGGTATGGCTGGCTATCCAAATGTTGTGCCACAAGATGTAAGAAATAGATTGCCTAAGTTTCAAGGAAATAATGCAATCACTGGTGATCAACACTTGAAGCTCTTTGTCAATATGATGGAGGACTTTGAAATAGAATTTGAGGATGTGTACATTAAATTGTTTATCCATACTCTAGAAGAAGATGCAAGGGACTGGTATAAATATTTTCCAGATAATTCCATTGATTCTTGGACAGAGATGAAGAATGCTTTTAGATTACAGTATGGAGATAAAACAGACCCTAGGTTTCTTTTATCAGAATTTGAAAATATAAAAAATAATCCTAATGAATCAGTGCATGATTTCAATACAAGGTTCAATAAGACCCTGAGATAGGCTGCCTGTTAATCCTGAGGCCATGTGATGTTTCATGTTTGATAAAGTATTCAGATGCATTTGATAAGAAAGTTTCTTACTATTTAAGGGATAAGAACCCTAGAACTTTGAGGTAGGCCTTTACCATGGCTCTGCAAATTGAGAACAACATTAAAGCAGTTGGAAAACCTCCTAAGAGGGAGGGTGTTAAACTGATCAACCCAGAGAAGCCTCAATCAAGTAAGGTTGTGGATCTTGAGGAAGTTGTAAAGACTTTGGCTGGAGTTGTCAAAGAAATCTCTTACAAGCTAGCCAGGGAAGAGAAAGGAATTGGACAAGGTTCTCAAGGTCAGCATAGGCAACAAGGACAAGAAAGATTTGTAAATCATCCTAGAAATGATCAGAGATCTGATGACAGAGGTAAAGGACCCATGGGAGCTAGACAACCCCAAGCTAGGGAAAATAGAGTAGTGCCTGATCCTCTAAATGCCAGAGTTGTTGTTGTTGATGAACTCATGAAATTGATTGGTGTGATAAATTGTTTCTTGCCACATTCTCCATGTGTTGTAAAAGGGGAGTTGAGGAAGAAATGATGATGATGACACTGATGATGATGCATGCATGATGGATTTCTCTACAAGTTCACAGCAGGGAGAACCTCAACTGAGCTAATGAGTGCCAGAACTGTTAAAGATTTTTGGGATTGCATTCACCGGTATTACCTCTTCCTCCCACTCATACTTCTAAAATTGATATGGTGCAAGATTTTGAATTTCCTAATAATGATTTTGAATACTTAAGGGCATTAATGATTGAGAAGTATGATGGAGGAATCCCTTCTGAGGAGGATAGGAAGTTGTTAATGAATGTTGTGGTTGGCCATGAAAAAGAATATAATACCAGGAGTAAGGTTGCCAAAGGGGCAGGGCCTCAGGCCAAACCAAAAATTCCAGTGCTTACCAGTATCCCTAAGGAAACCCCTAAAAAAGATGCATCTGGAAAAGGCTTGGTCACCCCAAATAAAACTTGTGTCCCTCCCCATGCTCAGAATGTAAAAAATCCTTGTGCCATCAGATGAATTTGTAAACCTTCCTCCTAACACTGCATTACCCAAATATGTTCCTTGTGACATAGCCCAAATCTTGAGTCAGATCAAGATTTCTGTTCCTATTGTTGAATTTCTTAGAATCCCTGAGCATAGGAACAGAGCATTTGAATATTTGGGATTTAAAGAAGAAAAGGTCACCCAAGGTAGAAATGTAAATAATGTTGAGACTCCTCCTACCATTGCAGAGTTGAAAAAACCCCAAGTACTGGAAGAACTAGGTGAGCCACCTGAAGTATATTTGGGAACATCCTTGGTTGAGTCTCAGCTGAAGGTGGATCCATTTTTCACTACTTTGATTATTAAGGATAAGTTGTTACACAATTGTATGTTTGATTCTAGAGCATCATGCAATGTTATGCCTCTTGAGGTCATGAATGAGTTGGATCTCAAAGTAACAACAGCTTATGGAAAGTGTACTGCAATGGATTCTAGAGAGGTGCCAGTTGTAGGATGTGTAAAAGGTTTGGTGGTACAACTTGCAGCTTATCTGGGTAAGAACTTGAAACTTGATGTTGTTATTGTTGATTGCCCTGCCAAATGGGGCATGTTGTTATCAAGAAAGTGGGCTGCAAGTGTTGGTGGAAGTGTTCAAATGGATATGTCTTTTGCCACCATTCCAATTGAAGGCAGCCTTGTGAAGTTACCTGGTGAAAAGAAAATGTTATATCTTATTGAGGACCCCAACAATGCTTCTTATGAAGTATTGCATGTAGATATTGATATTGATAACTCTGTGAGCTATGTTGCTTTCAAGGAATATGAAATTGATCAATGTAGGTATCATGAGCAGGATGATTTTCCTGAGACTTTGATGTTTGATGTAGCCTCAAAAGATGTTAAAAAACTTGACCCAGGCACAAAGGATAAGCCTAAAAAAATGTGGTCAGATAGTGACTTGGATGGAAAAGAGAGACAATCATATGACCAGCTGTTAAAGACATATCAGAACTGCTTAGCATGGTCATATCCAGAATGGCAAGGCACTTGAAGATTTTCCTTGATTGTTTTCTTTGAATCAGGATGCTCACCATTGTACAGTGTATAGTCTTCTGGTTTCTTTTTGCTTTCATGTTTTTCTATTTTTTTTCATCCTGGTCCTTGGCGGCCATTTTGTTGGTTTCTCGATTCGTCCTTGGGGGAGTTGGTTATTATTGTTCTACTCTGCAAGCTTATTCTTTGACTCCATTTCCCAATGGTTTGTTTTTGGCACTTGGTCTGCTATTTGTTCTTGTGGCACTCACAGGGAGTGCCCATCCCTGAGTCAGAGCCGATGTTGGTGCTCAATTTGATCTCACCCCGTTTGTCCTTGAAATTCTTCAATTTGTGGGCTCTGTCATCTTTTCTATCTCCCCGTATTGATGCATGAAAAATTTGTCCTCCATTTGGTTTCCATGATCAGTCCCTTCCTTTGGTCAAGGATCACTTTAAATCCAAAGTTTGTTTTTCGTTCCTCTGTCCATGTGAAAGATTTGTAACTTGGGCATAAAATCAGGTTTTTTCCCTTCCTTCCGTTCTTCCACAGTCATGTTTTGTTTTCCCTGTCATTTTTTTCCCAATATCTATGGAAACATGATTGGATGTGGCTTGGAAGGATCATATTTGGGCCTTATATCATTTCCAAATTCTTTGTCTTGAAAGAAAGATTCATTTCTTAGGTGCAAATGGTGATTTTCCTGCATTTTACAGTTTGACGGGTGTGTTTTTCCCCATCAAATTTATATCTCAGCATCTGTGGAAACATGGCCCTTTCTAGTTGGATGTGGCTCGGAGGGGAACTTTGAAACTCTAAGGCCCATTCAACTCAAAACTTGTCCACGTGGAGGGCCGACACTCATCTGAAAATTTTACCTTTTGGTTTGACCTTGGAGTTGCACGTGGGGGAGACACGTGGAGGTTTCCACTGCCTTGCCCAGACTTAGACAATTTTTTTCATGTGGCTGGTGTAGCTTTGGTGGACCATGGACACATGGACACATGGATGGAGGGTAGACCATGGATGGAGGGCCAGTGCTCATTTGAGGATCCACCTCAGGGTCCCACCTTAACAGTTGCACCAGGGAGACACGTGGAGGCTTCCACCAGGCTCCGCTCTATACTTAAACTTTTCAAAGAAATTTTCTAAGGCCTAGGACACGTGGAGGGACCACCTATTTGGGGACCGACCCCTAAATTTTATTTTGAAGAAGCGCCAGGAGGACACTTGGAGGCTTCTGCTCACTCTGCCCTTGCTTGGACTTTTCAACGGCCAAGGAAAACTATCTCAGACCCTAGACACATGGCACCTTCCATTGATCCTTCAACTTTTTTAACAACTCTTCCAGACTGAGACACGTGGTGAGCCCACACTTGTTTGGGGTCTCCACTTTTGAGGACCATCCAAAGGTGCCCATTGAGACACGTGGAGGCTTCCGCTGGCTCCTTTTTTACTGAGACTTTTTCAAAGGCCAAAAGGCATTTTTCTTGGGCCCAGGGCACATGGAAGGCCCACGCTTGTTTGGAAACTTTCCACCTGTACCTCACCTTTGTAGTTGTTACACCAAGAAAACATGTGGACGGCTCTAATCTAGAGTTGAGAAGGGGCAGAATCAATGGTTGTTGTGCATTTCACCTGTTTTTCTCACCATTTTTTCTCCAAGACTCCTGGAGATGTGAATACGCACTATTTTTCATCATTTTTTGATGAAATTCCTTGTCATTTTTTGTCTGCAAAGTGCCATTGAATGGATTTAGAACTTAATTTGTGAGTCCAAGGATTGTTAAGGTTGATATTTTGAAATTGGAATTGCTCGGGCACTTGCAAAAACATGAATTACCAGAGAAGATGGATGCGGGGTAGAGTTACAGAGGAAAGAGAGGGAAAAGGATGAAATGATGGAGGTTGTAGGTGCAAAAAGATGAAAAAGGTGTTGCCTCGAGAGTGAAAAGGATTACCTGTCAGATCCAGCTGTACAGAGCCTCTGAAAATGATTAAAATGGGGATTTCTCACATGACAGAATCAGAATGATTAAAAGGACTACCAAAAAGGTTGTGGCATGGCATCCTAGTCATTAGTCGAGGGCCTGAGAAATGTGATCAGTTCATAATTGGTCCACCTGGCAGCTTTCGGATGTGAATTTGTTAAACATCACTTTCTGAGGCAAATTGGTAACAAGCAAAGGTCCCTCGAATATTCTTCTTTTTTGGGGGGGAAATTTGGGATGAGTGAGTGAGTGAAATGTATAAATGCAATGAGAATACTCTTGCAAAAGGTCGGGGTTTGATTCTTAAGAGAAAATTTGAGAGATCCCATCTTTCCTGAGAGACCAATCTGAGATACCTGTTAATTTCTTCTGTGTTATATTTTCTATCATGTCAAGTTGGTTGCAGATGTATAGCCATTGACAAGCTCTGAGATTTCTCTGGAAGCTTTCCCCTGCTGATGAATCTAATCAATTTTGAGTTAATTTGTGTCAATCTTGGAGCAATTTGTGTCTACTTTATTTCAGAATGTCTGCAAGTAGTTTTTCTTATTCCTATTGCAATCTTGTGTTAAAGTCCCTCCGAATCACACAGGATCTCATCCCTGTGACATTTTAGTGGCATTTGCAATTTCATTTCAAGAAGAGCCTTCATCCTGTGATGAGATAAACAAATTTAAAATCACTTCACTATCATTTGTTGATAAAGATTGTCTGTAAGCCTTTGAGTGTATCTTAGGCATGAGGAACCAGGGGTCTTTGATGTTTTAATTGAGTCTTTAGCTCGAGCCTTTGTGTTAAATTCTTGGAGATTGTGTGAAACCGTGCTGATCTGGGCCTCCATTGAAGCACACCTTCTGGTTGAAGGAATATTCTTAGCTATTCTGAAGCTTTCTGTCATTTAGAGTTTCCAATTGTTGTGAAGTCTCTCAAAGATCTGGTATAATCAACTTTATCCTGCTTAATCTCCCACCAAAATTATTCAAAAACCATGAATCCATCCTGAACTACCCCTATTTTTCCTTGTATATCCACAAAGGAACAAAATCTATTTACTAAAATATGCAGAACAATCAGGATTTCATAATGTCTTCAGTAACCTTAGCCTTGTTTTGAAAGTATCTCCATCTTTTAGAAGTGACAACTCTTGAGAGTTAAATTATGGAGTATTGATCATACTTTCCCAAGGTTTTCTTCATAAAATTTGTGCAAAAGAAGGATATCTCCATCTCCTTCATCAAACAGAGGTTACACTAAGGGTCCTCTCACCCTGGTTGAAGAGGCACAACCTAAAGTAGTGAGGATAGGTCAAATCCTCTTGAAGGTGCTATCCATCTCTCCACAAATCTGAGTGACAAAGGGCCAGTTAGATCTCATCCCTGGCTACAAAATGACATACATTATGATCTATTTGTCTCTAAGCTCCATGTCCAATTTGTGATGCTGAAGATTTTTTTATCCAAGATAGATCTTTCATATTTTTATATCAAACCTTATTAGTAATCGGTACAAAATTGATTGTTATAGGGATAACACTATGTTCATGTCAAGTCAATATATTTTAGATAAATTTGCTTTCTTGTGATTGATTTTGATTTGACTGTGTTATTGAGGAAATTTTCTTGGAGAATTACATTGAAACCGTTGAGGAAAGATCATGAATTTAATTAATTATTTCTTAATTGTTTGGTGTTTGGAATGTTATCATGTTGAAATGATTATCATACTTGTGATTTAGATGGAATTAATTTATGATGGTTTAATTAGTTATTTTATGGAAAATGAAACTTGTATAGATTTAGCTACTCTTCTCTATATCTAATTTTGTGACTACTAGGGGAAGTATTTCTTATTGACCTTATTATTTTGTACTTGGAACCTTTTCATTAACAACATGGTTCCTTTTATGAAATAATTAGATAAAAAACATATTTTTTTAATGTTATAGTGTTTATCATGCTTAGTTCTTGTGAATTGACTCATGCTAACGATCTTGCAGATGGAATTCGTGAAAAGTGAAAGGAGAAAGACTTATATAAATTTGCATTTGTTTTACGAATGAAATCATTTTTCTTCATTCAGATGATTTATGTATTGAAATTTTCTTGAAATGTATTTGATGGAAAAACTATGAATATGTATTAAAATTAGTTTTGTAATGGTGAAATATGTTTCGTATAAACTTATGTAATAATATTTAAGTTGGGAGTAAAGTGATCTCTCTTTTGATTAACAGATTATTGTGAAGGGTTGTTGATTTCTAATTTATTCTAAGGTTTTATATGACTTGGATTTGTTTAATAATCTGAAATATTAACATGCATGATGGGACTTTATGGATATACTTAAAAACTGATGTTCATGAATTAATGGAATCTATGGTATAAAATGATACTAGGATTAATGATCTATACTTAAAGTTTTGATTCATTTCATTTTGGGAAAGTCCGAATCAATTGTTCCCTTTTACTTTTCCTCCTCACCTCCCACATAGCCTAACACCTTTAGTTTTAGATAACACACTATTTACAATTCCATTCACCCCCTTTTACATGCCTTTATATTGGCAAAATATTTTACAAATAATAAATCCTATGTATTAACATACATGTTATGATAATATTTAAAATGTAAGGGGCTTGTGGGATAAGGTAATTACAAATATATTTCAATAGTATGGAGTGGATACTACTAGGCCTTTTAATAAATAGCTGCATAAAATATTTCAAATTTATTACTCCATTTGAATCCTAGTGAAGAACATCACAAACAAGACTAATAATCTTACTCTCTTAATATAGAATTAATGTTACTCATCCAGGATTGATACATAATGGTTTAAGATTAAAATGTTACATGCACATGCGTTAGAATTCACATATTTTTTTTACATACCTTCAATTGGTGTAAACTCACATATTGTATCATACTTTGTGTCAGATGAAACATAGTGAACAAACCAAAGGTGTGTTTTTTATCGATAAATTAAACAAGATAATAAATTGATGCCATTAATAATCAACATCCTCCTCCAAATATGATATTTTAGTTGAACTGAACAACAGTTGGTATGTATGTAATATAGGGACTGTAGCTAAGTACCCTCATAATGACGCGAGTCATTACGAGGATACTAAGATCCAAAATTAAAAATGACATAAATGAATACAAGATTCTATTTCAATTAACTCGAAAGAGGCCATAAAAATGGGATATAAATGGTTCAATCCATTTCTAATGCTTTGATACCTTTTAAAGATAAAAATAGTGTTCCATATAGAATGTAACATGTGGTCAACTCATGTAGAACACCTAGCCCACTATACTAATACATGGACCATAATTCAAGCAAAAAAAAACCACATGAGTTTTTCTATGTATCTTTAGTCACCAGGGGTGAGTCTTCCAGACTAGTGCATGTATAATTTCCCTTGTTTGGTGTGAATACTCAAACATCAAATTTCAGAGAATGATACAACTTCAAGGATGGCCAAGTATAGAGTCCCAATACTGAGATTGGTAAAAGTTTTATTAGTCTATCTCTAATGTTAGTATGCCAGTAATATAGAATATATAACTTCGAAACACAAACCATTTCAAACTGTTGGAAATTTAAGCATCAGAAGTGTGAAATGATGTTGCATATGTCTGGAACATCAGATAAGGCTTACACCTCCTCTACAACCACATATGATTATGCAGTCAAAAGATATTCCAAATATGCTTCTTTAAATATAACACTGTGAATGACCCTTATTTCTTTATTTTTCCGTAGTGAGTATACATAGTATACACTTGAACGAGTTTACATGAGAGATCAATTTAATACCGAGTCATGGAATGAGAGATCAATGTTTTCACCAAGTCATTACATCTACATATGGTTTTATGTTATGAGATGGATTGGCAATGAAATGTGTGTTTTGAATTATATTAATTTAGAACAAAGAACATTATGTAAAAAAAACTTCTCCCCTTATTTCTAAGTCATAAAAAGTGGATGTTACATTTTGGTATCAGAATTGAAGGTTGCATCTCTTGGAAATATTGAGTCCATATGTGATAAAAACTTAATTTATTGTTAACATAAAATGGTTAGACCAAGGGGAGGTACTGAAAATAGTCTTCCTCCAGGTGGAGAGGCAACTATTACACAAAAACTTGATGAGATTCTTTCTGCCCTATTGGACATAAGAGATTGCCTTGTTGTAATTGAACAACAAGTAATGGGTAATGAAGAGGATGTAACATCCTCATTTTAGACAATAGAACAAGTCAAATTTTTTTTTTTGCTTCCTAGTTCTAAATACATAATTTAGAACTCACAAATCAAATAACCATTCATATAACAGATAACCATATGCAGCTGTAATGACTCGGAGTACCTCCGATCTATTCATTCCATGACTCGGTAATCTACCGATCTATTCATGAGTACTAAGAGTTGGCGTTATTATTTAACACATCACTCTTGCGGTTCTCTTCCCTATTATGGGATTCAGAATGCTCTGTCCAAGGAACCTAACTGAATACCTGTTACCATTATTCATCGGCATCTCATCCCTTAGACCAGGTGACTCAGGACAACGCAATCAGCAGCTTGCGATACTTTGGCCAAAGATTTGAAACATACCGCTTATGTCTCGTATTCCTTAACGGCATACTCATCAATCTGGAATACGTCCTTCACCCCATTCCTATGTTATGTAGAATGTCTTATACCGACTTCTGTCAGTCCCTATTATCCCAAGTTAATCACTCGGGAACGGATTAGTAAGGTGACCACGTTATATGGATGCTCCCGAGGACTAGGGATAAGATGACATACTGGGTCAATCCTAATTAAACCAGTGTGTCAAGATACCCCGAGTCTCCTAGGCAACCATATAATGCGACCGCATAACTAATCGGTCCCAAAGTAACTTGTACGAGTTAAAAAGTGTAAATCTTAATGATCAATGCAAAGGATGTCGTCATAAGTCACTTGCATTCTGGTATCTTCGAGAAGATCCTAATCTTCTTGAAGGTACAACCCTGCAGTTGTCTTATGCTGTCAACCTTTAAATCTACCTCGAAAAGATCTACTTATTAATAAGCGTTACACACATAGAGTTAGATTAAATTAAAAGACGTTCCCCAAAGGTTAGCCTTTCCCGATCCTTGGATTCTTCTTCATAGGATGACCTTTCGCAATTAAACCCATTACACAGAGGAGTTATTAAGACCAAGGTCTCATCACAGAGTTCATAGAATATACATAATTCTAAAACAACGGAATTGGACAATATCTCATAAACTTCACATGAGATTGCCATCTGAACCCCATTAGGTTTATATCAGTTCTCATAACTGAATTTATATCATACTTATAAGTATCAAATATAAATGATTCATAATCCAATTAAATGTTGTCCTGTCATAATCAGGACTAGGGATTAATAATTTAATTCAGTTTGTTTAGCGTTCTGCTTAGGTATATTTTAACCCTATCTTCTAAAAAGATAGTTACCTAAATTTCAATTTAGCTTCTGATAGAACATACCGGAACTGCTAAACAATCATAAGAATTCAGTCTTATATTCTTGCAAAGCTTACATAGATAATCACAAAAGTCTCCAAATTATATAATAATAACAATCCTCTTTAGATCATTTGAACCGAAGAAGGTCAAACTATCAAGATAAGAATATAGACACATAAGTAACAATATCAATTTCCATTCCTTTCAGAACTAATCAAATACATTTTATGCATTCAGCATACTTGATACAATACTCAACGAAAGAAGAACATCTTTCCTCTTATAGTACATTTAAAGAAATTCAAACTGAAATTCTACTTAAAATCAAATCTAAACAATCTGATCATCCTATCAGATCTGCATGCTTTTACCACTCACAGCAACCATCTGCAAAAATAGTCAACATGGGTCAGTTCGATGAACTGAGCATGATAAGCACTAACTCTTAAAACAATTGCAATCCACCAACTGTTTTCATTAAACTACCTGTTTAAATGAGATCAATTCACCAAACAAGTATACATATTTCAGACTATGCTGATGTAATACAAAAATGACTACAAACATGTAACTCTATTATCGTTACAGAATAGTCCTAAATACTTCCCAAATATTTCATCACAATATTAGAAATCGAGAAGAACGAAAGTATCCAAATCATTTATCCATCTGAATTCCAAAAATAACAAACTTCAGATAGATCATTTCCTTCAATAGTAAAAGGAATATCATTACAAATCATGATTCCATAAATAGGATCAAAACAGTTCCAACGGTTAGATAAAAATATCAACATATATTTTCATAATAGAAGAGAAAGAAAACAAGTCATACAAATTTCCCTTCAACAAGTTCATGACTGTACCATTTCCTTAAATGGAAAACATTCACCTTACATGCATACGAAAAAGTCAGACGAGTCACAAGAAGAATCATTGTTTTGTTAACATCAAATATAACAAAACTTCTGTATAGTAGCTATCACGCCAACAGTGATGACTATCAACCAAACAGAATCCACATGACCTGCCACATGAAACAACCAACAAGAAGATATTCCCCACATCACCCGTCGAGGTGCAGTCGACGGCTCATAGTTCAGTCAAGCTCAAGGCAGGATAGTCATGCAACAGAATACGTAAACATGACTACAATCCCATACATTAACCTACAGTCCCCTTCTAGTTCATAATAAACACTACAAGGCTTTCGGACCCCAGGTCGAAATCAAAGAGCTTCAATTATTCGCAGTCAACAATAGACTCCTAGCATTGAGCAATAGATGTTTCCCTAAGACAATGCCGAGGTAATCACACAGAATTCCCGCAATAAGCATAGCCTCAAACTGACTGGAATATACAGAAAGTAAACATAACATGTCTATTCTCATCTGGACGCATTCAGAGTTTAAAGTATGATATTCGCGTCTCACTTCAACAGAGCTAGAACACATGATAACTATCCATACACACGGAACTTCCACAGTGACAAAAACAACAGTGTACCAAATCAGGTTTACTTTGAGGCAAAAATACAGGTTACCCTCCAAGATTCAACTGAATCCGAACAACAGTAACAAGATAAATAAATTAAATGATTCCATCTGTGCCTATCAATGGTACACATTTAAAAATCAGGCAAAAGTAAATCTAAATACTGATTTCAAAACAAGGAATCCGACTGAACCCTTATCGATTTTTCGCACAAGTTTGCTCAGAATGAAAACGTAAAAATACACCCAAAGAGTCTATACCACAAAATCCTTGCAACACGAAGGTATTCTTACAAAATAACAGAGGTCGTAATACATGTTATTCCTTCAAGTCTCTGGCACATCAATTACCAATATTCAAATATATTTAGCTTCAACAGTGGTCCAAATATATGAATCATTCAATCGACTTCACAGAGTCGTTTCGATTACAACAAACATAAATATATACATACTGCATACTGTCCACGGGTTGAAACCCATAACCACAACCAAAATTTATCACGACAAAGCTTACAAATAGTTCAATAAACTGAACAATCAAACAAAATTCCATCAGTATTCCTTTCTACGAGTAACCACAACCAGCATTGACGGCAAGTATCAACAACAAGCATCGACTACGAAAATCAATCAACAAGCATCACATTAGCCTGAACCCAGCAAGGGAATCATGCACGGGTTCTCACAGAGCAGGATAAGTACCCTTCAAGCATACATTTCATAGGCTTACGCCGGAATGTAAAATGCAATAAAATAGAATAACAGTTTGAAATACACACACACCCTTCAAGGGTTAAATTTGAAAATCGAACAACAAGAAGATACAGTAACAAAATCACCCGTAACTGCCATAAAAATCATCTAAACCCATAAATCATTTGAACAGAGTTGTTCTAATGAAATCACTTGAAAGACAACAAGATTTTTAAAGGTTAGGTCCTAACATGCCTGGATATTTGCTTAAAATTTCGAAGCAGACCACTGAAAGAGCTCAAACCTTCTCCTTCTTTTCCAAGTTAGATCCACCAACAGAAATTTACTATTTCCATGACTTATGTATTTTCCTTGCCAGAGGGAAGAACTAGTTACGCTCATACTTGCCATGCAACACCAAGAAGACTGGTGTGAAAAACCAGTGAACAGACGGAAGGAAAACCAGAGCGCATGCAAAACCAAACAAACAATCAACTTTCCATTTTGCATGCTTCCCCAAGAAATCTGAGCTCGAAGCCCGAGTGCATTGATTGCATTAATTCCCAGTTTCCCGCTCAAACTCCACTGCCACCGACCGCCATAGTTGGAAATAGACAAATGAAATTCCAAGAACATTTCCAATTTTGGCGACCTGCCACGTCGGCTCAAGATAGCCGTTATAAAACCTCCACCATATTACCTATCTTTCATACCTATCCACACATTTAATAACATAGAAACTGCCACCCATGGTTCGCACCCCTTCCATAGGTCCCCTTATTCTTTGCTCAATAGTTAGGTTAGTAACTTAGGTTAGGATTTAGGATAACACCTAGTCTAACCACTTAGCACAAAGATACTAACTTAGAACATTAGCTCATAGCCTAGGTCTAGGTTAGATTAACACTAATCTAACCCCTAGGTTAAGTTTAGTTTTAGGTTACTAACATTAATAATTCCTGTTAGGTCTAACATTTCTTATACTCAGAAAAAAGTCCTACAACATGCATTCTTGAACAGGGTTCACTCCTGTACTGCCATTAGGCTACGAAATTATATACAACAGAATTATTACCTGGTCCACGACCAAGACCTTCCAGATATACTTCGATATCGGGAACCATTCCATTTCACACGATCAACCTGAGTTAGACTCGGGATTGGCTTTATTCAACGAATTCAGACCTTGCAACCTGTGAAAGGTTTATAATTTTTAATTCATCATGAAAAACTTAAAGCACCACTTGGATCAATACCACTGATCCAAGGCTAGGTCTTATAGATGAATAACTTCATAATTCGTTCCGAGATCAGATTAAACTCAGATGTAAAATGAAATAAATAAAAGAGTCTAATCATATTCTGACTCAGTCAAAGATCTGTAATCTGCAAAGAAGATACAATACATATCAAGCATGACTTCTCAATCAAAGGAACACATCCTTTTTTCAAAAGAAATCACATATCAACACTTGTATGCTTAGGAGGAAGTAACAACAGTTCAGGGTGTTACAGAGGAGGAAGATGATGCTAATAATAACAATCAGCCACCTCCACGAAATAATGCCAATGCTGAAAATTTGGGCGTTGATAACAATAATGTAATAAATAACAATGCTGTGAATGCCAATAATAACGCTCCAAATGTGAATGTAAATGTACCTAATCCACCTGAAAATAAAAAGGAAAGATTAGTAGTTGAGATTACTAATGACATAAAGAGGATAATTCCACCAAAGTTTGATGGCACTACACTGGGGGGTGAGGCTGAGAATTGGTTTAGTGAAATGGAGAATTAATTTGCAATAAGGAGCTTTTCGGAAGAAACCAAAGCAACATGAGGAGCTTATCAGCTTTCCCATGAGGCATCCTCCTGGTGGGACAATCGTAAGGCTAAACTAAACAATGATGATCCAAGAATTACATGGGATCAATTTAAGATCTAATTTAGCTAACATTGGATGCCACAACTTTATTATAATAAAAAATGATAGAATTTCAAAATTTAATTCAAGGGAAGTTAATGTAGCCAAATTAAGAACAAACCAGATATACTGCAAATATTATGAACTCCAAAAGAAACTATATCTCCTTATTTGTTATCAAATAATGAATTATAATGTTTCCTAAATAGGAAAAAAACTCCCAACTCGAGTTGCCAAGTAAACTCTAGCTAACTCTGACTAAATCTACTCTAGGTGGCGGAAATTACTATTTTTAGCAGTTTACTAGAACCTGCTATTCTTAGTAAGTTTGCATGCTTATTCCTATGGGCACAAAAATTTCCATGCATCTTCTACATCCCTAAATTAGTGGAATTTCCAACTTTCTAACTCATAATGCAATTAATAGACTAAAATTAACTAATGCTCAAAAATAGGAAAAAACCAAACTATAACTTAAATCCTAATTTTCAGCCTCAAGATGGCGGATTTAGGGTCCAAAAATGAGTCAAAAACTTGCCCCAACTGGTAGGGCTTGTTTTTTATGTGTTTTTCTCATCGAAACACGTGGTTTCAAAAAAAAATGGACTCAAACGGACACCCGGAACTCAAGTTATGACCTTGTCAAGTTCCTGCTAATTCTAGCGCATCAGAAGTTAACTGTAACTAAGTACTGGGAAAGGTTTACCAAACTTCTTAAGTATGTTCCTCAGTATCAAACTAATGAGAAGTTTAGGATACATAAGTTTATTATGGGATTGAATCTTATCATAGGGGGATAAGTAGATGTGCACAACCCAGGCATTATGGAAGGGGTTGTAGAAAAATCCATAAGGCAAGAACAAAAATTGAAGGAAATTTCTGCTCATAAAGAAGAAAACCGAAAGAGAATTTCCAACTCTTCTTCATCACCTACACCTAATAATGTGTCATGGAAAAATATTGGGGTCAAAAACAAGTTTATGACTGATAAAAATAAGAAAAAAACAACAAATAAACTTGCTGCGAACATTAGAAATAATTTTGTGAAGAATAACAATAATGGGCAAAAATATTATGGAGTGAAAACAATAATTTCAAGATTGGAAATAAGTTTGAACCAAAAAGTGGACATGTAGGGGGATGTTTTAATTATGGTAAGGATCACTATGCAAATCAGTTCCCTTTAAAGAAAGATAACAACAACCGGTAGCATTAGATACATGTTGCAGTATCTGAAAAGTAAGCTGAAAAGTAAGTTACGCCCATAGAAGTGCCAGGTAAATTATTTGGTACACCTGTTACTATAATTTTTGATATTGGAGCTACAGAATGTTTTATATCTAGTGAATTAGATGCAATATTAAAAAGAAAAGTAGGAATAATGGAAAAATATTGGACTATACATTATGGTAATAATGCTGTCCATACCGTTAGTAAATGTCTTTTTGGAGCAGTCTTAGAGTTACCAAGTTTTTCCACTAAAGTAGATCTTTACATTGCTCCTTTGGGTCATATGATGTCATAATTGGTGTTAATTGACTTGCTGATCATAAAGAAAAAGTTGATTATTTTGAAAAACATATTAGATGCCTTGATGATATGTAGAAAACAACAGACATTTAAGGGGTAAAACGAGAAATTTCAGTTAGGAAATTATCAGCTACGCAACTTAAGAAGGCCAAAAACAAAGGATGCACATTATATGTAGTAAAAATTACTAAAACAATAGAAAAGGATAGTGATTTCTTGGAGAAGTATCCGATGTTAAGAGATTTTAGCGATGTGTTTCCAGAAGAACTACTTGGTCTTCCACATAAACAAGAATTTAAATTTTCAATAGAAATTAAACCTGGAACTAAACCTATTTCTAAGGCACCTTATCAAATGAATACAATTGAACTAGTAGAACTTAAGGCACAATTATAAGAGTTGTTGTCTAAAGGTTTGATAAGACTGAGTGTATTACCTTGGGGAGCACCGGTAATTTTTGTGAAAAAGAAGGATGGAACACTTAGACTTTGTATTGATTACAAAATGTTAAACAAAACAACAATAAAAAACAAATATCCACTTCCTAAAATTGATGATTTGTTTGATCAAATGCATGGTGCATCAATATATTCAAAGATATATCTTCATTCTGGATATCATCAAGTTAAAATTAAGGGTGAAGATATTTATAAAACAACTTTTAGAACAAGGTTTGGACATTATGAATTCACGGTTTTACCTTTTGGTTTGACAAATGTGCCTACAAATTTTATGAATTTAATGAATAATATCTTTCAAGAATGCTTGAAAATTTTTGTACTTGTATTCTTGGACAATATTCTTATCTATTCTAAAAGCATTGATGAACATCAAGAGCATTTGAAAATTGTACTTGAAATTTTGAGAAACAAAAAATTGTTTGGTAAGTTGTCCAAATATTATTTTTATGAAACAAAAGTGCATTATTTAGGACATGTCATAAGAAAATATGGAATAATAGTTGATCCATCAAAGATTGTTGCCATAACTGAATGTATTGCACCTAAAAATGTACACAAAATTAGAAGCTTCATGGGGCTTGCTAGTTATTATAGAAAGTTTGTTAAGGACTTTTCAAAATTTGTTGTACCAATTACTTCATTACAAAAGAAAGAAAGAAAGTTTGTGTGGAGTGGTAAATGCAAAGCAACATTTAAAACTCTAAAAAAATAACTAACTTCACACCTATTTTGGCTGTATTGAATCCAAATGGAAGCTTTACAGTAGTTACAGATGCTTCCGATGAAGGACTAGGAGGTATTCTGTTGTAAGATGATCATGTTATAGCTTATGAGAGTAGGAAAATCAAGTTACATGAGTTGAATTATGCTCCTCATGACCTAGATATTTTTGCCATAGTTCATGCACTTAAAGTATGAAGACATTATCTCTTAGGCATACCTTTTGAGTTAAAAACTGACCACCTTGGGCTGAAGTATATTTTCACTCAGCCAAATCTTAATGATAGACAACGAAGATGGTTAGAGGTTTTGTCACAATATGATTTTGACATAAGTTACATTTAAGGTAAAGAAAATAGAGTGACAAATGCACTAAGTCGTAGGAAACATATTTCTGCACTTGTAACTTTGAGAAATCAGTTTAAGGATGAAGTAAAGAGTATCATGGATTCTAATTTGTATTTTCAGCAGGTAAAAACAACACTTGTTGCAGATCCTAATAATGTAAGATACATAGGTTTTAATTTTGATAATGAAGGAATTTTAAGATATGAAAAGCGAGTGTATGTACCTTCGGGAAATGAGTTAAGGGAAAAGTTAATTATGGAATTTCATAGTTCACCTTACTTAGGACATCCCAGTGTAACAAAATTGCTTACTGATGTAAAAAAACAATATTTTTGGAAAGGAATGAAGAGAGACATAACTGATTTTGTTTCACATTGCCTAGAATGTCAGCATGTTAAGGCTGATAATATGCACCCAGCTGGTTTACTGTATCCCCATAACATACCGCAATATAAGTGACGAGTAATAAGTATGGATTTTATTCAGGGATTTCCTATGTCTACAAATAAACATGATGTTATTTTAGTTGTGGTTGACAGATTAAAAAAAGTAGCACATTTTATTACAGGTAATCTTAAAGATGATTCACCTGTTTTAGCAAAAAGATTTGTACATGAAATTTTCAGATTACATGGAGTACCTGAATTGATTATATCTGATAGAGACCCTAGAATGACATCTCATTTCTAGAAAATGTTGAATGCAACCTTAGGAACAAAACTAAAATTTAGTTCTGCATACCATCTGGAAACATATGGTTCAATAGAAAGAGTAAATCAGGTTTTGGAGGATATGTTACGAATGTACTGTATGGATCAAAAATACAAATGGGAAGAATACCTTCCTTTAGTTGAATTTACTTACAATATTACTTATCATTCCTCTTTAAAAATGGCACCTTTCAAAGCATTATATGGAAGGAAATGCAAAACTCTAGTTATTTGGGATAACATTGAAGATATAGAGGTAATTGGATCTGAAATGCTTACTAAAAAGGAATAATAAGTGAAAGTAATTTGTGAACGATTAAGAGAAGCTACTGATAGGTAGAAAAGTTATGTAGATCTTAAAAGAGTCGATAAGAAATTTGAACTTGGTGAAAAAGTATTTTTACGTGTTAAGCCTAAAAATAACTCTATTACCTTTAGCAAGGTAGCCAAATTATCACCTTGTTTTGTGGGACCTTTTGAGATTGTTGAAGTGATTAGCCCTGTAGCTTAACACTTAGCATTACCTCCCACCTTGTCACAAATGCATGATGTTTTCCACGTTTATTTTCTTAAGAAATACATTTCAGATTTATCACATGTATTAAATTGGGATTCTTTACAGGTCCAAGACCCAAGAATAATTGTGGTTGAACCCATAAGAGTGCTAGAAACTTGCTAGTTGCACTTAAAAAATTTTTAAATCAAGAAAATCAAGGTCCAGTGGGACCAATTTAATGAAGAAAGTGCAACATGGGAAAACCTTGAGGATATGAAAACTACTTTTCCTCATTTTTTTGAATAGAATTAATTCTAATTTTGAGACAATTAAAGACTTTGTTTAAAAACTATCTTTAATTTCTACCAGTTTTGGGAAAGTAATATAATTTTTAAGTATTGGGACAATAATTATGATGCTGTAATAAGTTATGAAAAACTTAAAATTTGTTCAAATTTGGTTTATGTTGAAAATTTTGTGGATCAAAGAACTATAAATATAATTATTTTTATTGATTATGAATGTGGATTAAGTTAATCATCAAGGACGATGATGCTTTTTAGAGGAGAGGTATGTAACACCTCTGCCATTACTGTTATCATTGATCACTTCTGTTAATGAAGTAGCAACGTTGACATGCAATTTTTGTTTGAAGATGGTGTACTCTTTAAAAAAGATAAATCATGTTGTTGTAGGTGATATACTATATCTTCCAAATTTGGATAACTTCATATCATGACAATTCTAAATTTGTTAATGAAGTATTCATATAATTTTTGTGCTGAACTTTTTTATTGTAATCTATATATGGATGAAGGAAATAAACTCGTGTTAAAGGGTTCATTTTATAGTCTGCAATACTAAACTTGTTTTTCATTCTGATGCTTACAAATATCAGGATTAATCACCTTGGATAAATTTCTATGATCCAAGGTATGTTTAGGATTTTTTGATGTTTTTAACATCTTGGTTGAAATGGTCAAAATATTTAATCTCTGCACCAAGGCTTGCACTAGTGTCACGGGGGCGTCCTGTAGCATCTATGGACCCCACCTTTCTTGGTGACATGCTCGACATTTTAATAAACTATGTAAGGTAATGATTTTTGGTTAATTAATTAGGACCTAATTAATCTAAGGGTTTGATTATTGATCTATTCTAAACCTATGCTAATGTTATTATTTTAATTGATTGATTGAATCCTAATGGGAGACTATCCTAAGTTTTGTACATTAAATAATCCTAAGCTCTAATGAAATTTACCTAAGATCCTAAACTAAGTTTTCTAACCTATTGTTAAGGGGACCTAACCTATTGACATTGACCTAATCTAGGGAGATGGGGGTTGGCATTATTGGTAAGTAGATTGGGATGGCGGTGGTACCATTCCAAAGGCACCAACAATTTTAAACGTGGCATTTAAATTTTGGTACCGCCAAACTTGTTTGAGGCTTGGGGGAAAATGGAAGGTTGCTGAGCTGACAACTCTGCTATTTCAAATGGAATGTTTTTCTTAAATATTAGTTGTAACTAGCAGAGGATAAGTATGGGAGGGAGTTTTTGGAAGGACTCTATCATTCCTATGGGAATTTATTATTCTCGACTGGAGTGAAAACCACCTAGGGAATAGTAAAGAGGTTGGAGGAAAAATAAAAGTTTTTAGTTTTATTGTTTCATTTGGATTTTTGAAGCTTTAGAGCTCTACATGTTGTTTTCCATTCTTTTGAACCTCTAGTTCGAATCAGTTGCATGAATAATTTTTCCCTTGCATGGTGGAAATAATGGAAAAATATGATCATGGAAGCTATAAGAAGATAATGAGAAAAGTTTTAGTGGACTATTTTGACATTATTGATAGAAATATTTCTGTGGGAATTTTGCATGAAGGATTAAGGCAAGGAAAGGAAGACGTGTGCACTACCAAGCATGATAGACCATATCTCATTAAAATATCTTGTTTTTTATTTGAAATCTTCTCTTCATGAAAACATCTATGAGAATGTCTTTATGAATGGTTGTTTGTTATTTTGCTTCTGTGTGTATATATTTTGGACATAGTCTCTTAGATATGAATAATTTTTGTGAAATGAAATATTTTAATGAGTTCAAGTTTCGAATGGAGTTGGACAACAAATGTGTTGCTTATTTAAAAAACTGGGTATGAATTGTTAGGAATAAAACTTAGCTTAATTTTTTTTGATAATAGATAAAGGAGGGTTGAGGGGCCCCTGCCCCATATAAAGTATGTCATACCAACTAAGAAGGGTCAAGGAGATAGCCATTATAACCCTCTCATATCCACTTAACCACACAAAGAAACATCACTAGGAAAAAATCACAAGGTATATAACATAATAACTAACAACAAAAGACAAGGAACTAACAAAAAGACAAAAAATACATAAAAAAACCACCCACCAAAAATAAGCCACCATCATTCATTGATCAGTTCACCAACCATGTGCATGCATCCATTCCATTCCTTAACCAGACTAGCAATGATTGATTTCCAGAATTTGTAATCCAGTTCAACTATCTCCACTTTTTGACTAGTCCCTTCTTTTTCTTTGTTCTTCACAATTTCCATGGAGTGGATCTTCTCAACAAGAAGTTTAAGATGATAGATAGTACTTTTGACATTTATGATGTGAACATCTCTGATCTGAAGAATAATCCCCTTCATCTTCAGCATATCATTCTCTATGACCAGGCATATTTCATTGGCATTTTTAAGTTGTTCACTACGAACAATAGAAGTGAGCTTCTAAAATTTTTCCTATAGCTCCCTTAGATCAATAGTCACCATGCTTATCTTGTGTCTATTGATATCAGTGTCTAACTTGCAATTCTTGAACTCCCACATGAAGACATTGAATTTGAGTGTAGTATCCTGGGCATTAAAGAGTTTCTTCTAGGCAATTTTAAGATCATGCAAAATTTCAATGGCTTCCTCAAGGTTTTTAGATATTATTCCCTCAGAGGAGTCATGGTCATGACCGAACACATTCTTCTCACTAATTTTCTCTTGGAAAACATCCGCTTCCTATTTTTCACCCAAATTAGCATGACCCATGTCATCCTCCTACTGCTCCCATGAGTCTGAGCTTACCTCTAAATTCTCATAAGGTTTAGAAGCTCCACTTTCCCGATGCTTCTTCTTAATGCTTTCCTTGTTCTGATGTGATCTGGTTCTTTTTGCCACCGAATTCCACACATCCTCCCTACTAGCAAGACCCCCTCAGTGTCCAAGTTCTCAGTTTTCCCCTCGACATAGGAAGAATTCCATTTAGCAGAAGCCTTAAATTTTTCATTTTTTCCAATGAGGGGGGTGCCTAACTTGATCATGGATTTGATGAGGCCTTGATGCAGAGGAAGGGAGAAAGTGCCTTTCTCGACCTGAGCGACTAATTTAGCCAGAGAAAGGAACAAAAATTTAGGGAAATTAAAGGGTATATAATTCCTAACATGATTCAACATGGGAAAATGATACCAATAAATGACTTTATACCGCCCTTTGAGGGTAGTGTATGCCATGATAAGCTAAGAAATTTCACTGAAAGGATGGGGCAGATCCCCTCTAACATAACCATCATGGAGAATTTTAGGTATCCCCTTATCTTGCATGAAGCATTCAATCTCCTGGATGTAGTCTGATTTGGGCTTGAAAGAACATTTACCTTCCTGAGGCATACCAAAGATTTTAGTAACGAACCTTGGAGAGATAGTGAAAGAAAAATTTCTGACCCTGACATGACCCTCCTAGGTTCTCTCGACTGCTTCAATCAATTTTTCATCATACCCATCGAATATTTTGAAATTTTTAACAAACCGGCTCTGTCGAGTAGCTCCTCTACCTCTTTGGACATCACCAGGATCTTACTCAGTTCAGTTCTAACTAAGTCTCCGCCCATAGTGATAGAGTTACTCTTCTTCCTACTGATAAAAATTCTACCCTTGCTTTGGCTCTTTTCAACACACTTGGAGTGACGAATCAAAATAACATGGAAATCCTCACAAAATTTGACATGATAGGAGATAAATGTTTGCACGAGTTCCAGATTCATAAAATCATAGTGCATCACCTAGAGGGCATTATTACCTTTTTCCAACCTCATTAGAAGGCATGCTATTAGGTTTTCACTCCCGATCCAAGATATTTATGTAGTTTGCTTCCAAAATAGGAAGTTCCTCAACCACCTTAAAAGCCTTAGCTTCCACACCCTTATTTTCCATTACATCAACAAGTTTTTTTCCTTCACGATAAACATGATGGAAATAAATCTCAACAAAGGAGGATAATTTATTCTTAGCCTTGTTAATGAAGTCCTCAATTGAAATAGAGGAAAAAATAGAACCCCCCCTCATACACGAAATGATGTTCAAAGAGTCACCTTCCACAAGAAAGTTTTTGTACCCTTTCTCTTAACCTATCTTCACTCCCCAGAACATCGTTGCAACCTCTACTACATGGTTAGATTGAATACCCAAACTAAAGAAATAAGAAAGGATAAACCTCCCTTTATGATCTCAAAAAACACCTCCTCCTTCCACCTTTCCCAGATCCCCTTTAGCAACACCATCAAAGTTTAGTTTAATAACACCTTCACTTGGAGGAATCCACTTAACCCCAACTCTAGGATTTATCTTTCTAGGAGGAGGATCGAAAGTCAAGTTCCATAGCTTTATGATATGTTGTTCACAATCCAATATTTCCACTTCTTTATTATTAAGGATAGAAAAGTTATTTCTAATAGCCTGTAAACACTTGTTAATAATCAACCTAATATGAAGCTTCTTTTTATTGAAATTCATCCTATTTCTCTCTTTCCAAATTTACCACCAGGAATGACCAAGGCTCATGATCCAAAGGTTTTTCAGCCCTTAACTGTTGAAGGGACATTTCTATTGGTTCCAGGTGGAAAGGATATCCTTGGAGTTAACCCACTTGATAAAAAACATACCTAGGATATGAGACATAATATGGAAAGAAAAAGGACAATCTAAGAACATGCGGTTCACTATTTCCAAGTTCTGTTCACATAGAACACATCTATTGACCATATGGAAGCCTCGTTTAGCAAGGTTACCCATAGTAAGAATCATGTTTATCAAAGTTAGCCAAATGAAAAACATTTACTTTGGGGGTTATATTCTTATTCCAAACCATTCCAGCAATAAGATCCTCCTCTCTAGTTTCTTCCTCAAAGAATAATGTATATGCATATTTAACAGAGAATTTATCATTTTGTTCTCTATACCACACAATTCGATCTTGTTCCTTGCTGTTAGAAGACACATAGTTTTTTTTAGAAAATCATTAAGATTTACCATGTGTGCTTTAAAATACTACATGTCCAATTCTATTTTCTTCTAAATCTAAAAGCTATCTTGAGTTTCCATATAATTGTTTATTTTTTCCCCATATTTTTCTTCTAGGAAATTCAAGATTTTGGGAAATTTGTCTTTAAGAGTGAAGTTTCCAGCCCATTTATCAATCCAGAAATATATTTCATTGCCTTTCCCTATTTTCCATCTACTACCCTTAGTAATAATATCCTTAGCCCAATTAATAGCTTTCCAAACACTTGACCCATTGAAAGACACATGTTTGAAGATCCACCTTTTTTCATTAGCAGTCACCCACTATTTTTCCTTTAGAATTCTTGTCTAAACTCCATTTTCTTTTGTAAGCCTCCATCCAATTTTTCCAAAAGATATTTTTTCATTTAGTCAAATCTCTAAGGCCAATACCCCCTATCTTTTTAGGTTTATAGACTCTATTCCAAGCCACCAATGGAATTCTTTCGTTGCTTTTAGTGCCACTCCATAAGAACCTTTTTTGGATCTGTTCAAGTTTTTTTGCTATTATCACCATAAGTTGGTAGAGAAACATAACATACACTAGTAGACCTTCAAGAGAGATATTGAGTAACGTAATTTTCTTGGCCTGAGATAACATATTAGCTTTCCACTTAGCTTAATTCATCATTAGTTGATATTTGAATAAATGTAATAAGTTAAAGTATTTAATTTAAAATACTTTAAAATTATGTCAATAGGTATTAGTTATCCTTAGTTGTTAGTTAACTAAGTGATATTTTTCTCATCCCTATGTTTGTGGAATCATGTTCTATCTTGCATATTTTGTACCCAAATGATTTCCATGAGGGGCAATATGGGTAGTTAAAGGAAATATGCTATTCATGCATATTTTCTCAGATTAGATGATTTGTTTCCATATATTGTGGATGAGATATAAGCTGTCCAATATCTATAAATATTGCAACTATCTCATTTGTTTGTAATGCTTGATTTTGATATTAATAAAATACACAAGTACTGTCTTGTTTCTGTGCAAATATTCTGTTTCAAATATTATTTTCAAGTATTCATTGTCAAGATTCGGTATCATAGCATTATTCTAATCCAGAGAGAGTGTAGGAAGTTTTAGGGAAGTTTAGGGAGATCTGGAGAAATTATAGAGCTAGGAGGATCCATATATGCCCCCAACCATTTCACAGCCCCTACCCGAATCCACACCCCGGTTAATAGATTTATTTACAGTTGAAGAACACCTAGAGTTCAATCATAGGCCCTTGCAAACATGGATGAAACTCATTTGCAAAAGGTGACATTGTTTCATTCTCTAGTTTTTTTTAAAAAATAAAATAAAATTACCTATATTTGCAATTTTTTTAAATTGGAAGCATTTTAAAAAAATATATACAAAATTTTTGTATTGTGGGAACTCGAGATTTTTAAGCTCCCCACATAACTTCTGTTTTTGTTCTTTGTGATTTATTTTTTCATATATCTGACAAGAGAATTGTACATGTATGTGAGAAGATATCTGTCCAAAGTGTCTAAGCCTGTAGCAATCGAGGAGGAGTATTGAGATTAGAGATCAAATTGTAAGAAGAAAATATTTCACGGTGGCTAAGGTTATTCTGAAAGTGAACATACAAAATAGAAGGGCGTGCAACAAAGCCTCCAAACATCTTAAATGCTGATCTATAGGAAAGATAGTAAAATTGGCAAAAAAATGTGAAAGAATTATTGGGAATGTAATAAAAGAAAGGAAAACAACGTATATATTGAAGGTGGTAGAGAAAACAATGGACAACGTGGACAGGAAATCCCTAATTCACGTTTAGTTTGCAAAAATCCACTTTTAATTTTTTTTTCCATCTTTGGAATTCATGAAAAAAATTAGAAGCATAGATTATTTTTTTCCATTTTTGGAAAGGGGCCCGAAAAGATATTGAAATCGTAACTTAAAAGAGTCATAAATTTCAATAGGTACCTTGGATTGAGGTGCCATTTTGTTTAAAAGTGTGTGTTTTTGCAAGCTCTACGTCTTGATCTAGTATTTAATAAGATTTGTTTTGTAAAAATTATTTTTTTTTGTATTTGAAAAGAGGCCAAAGAGACCATTTTTTTTTCAAATCAGCCAAGAGAGACATTTTGTTTTTGCTAATCGACCATAGAGCCAAATTTGTAACAAGGCCAATAGTGCAAAAAATTCATTGTACATGACTAAAAAGGAGCCCAATATAAATAAAATAATAATTTTTTTTGGGGGGGGGTGTGCATGCTTTAAAGAGGGAAAAGTGTTTAATTTTTTCTTTGACTGTTTATCACTTTTCACAATGGACGCAATTACGAAACCAAAATTATTTTTGCCAGATTCTCAACTTTGACATTCTGATAATTATCCAGCACAAAAAACAAAAATTTGAGCACAACTTGATTTTGAAAATATATGGTCTGTTTTTTCTAGTACATTAACAAGATCTGCAACAGATGTTACACGACAAGCTACATTTGATCATGCAAATCAAAAAGAAAAGTTAATAATCTTGTTTAGTGTTTCAGACGAGGTACAACCTCATATTTGTGAGACCACCAAAAAAAAGAATCTTGGGACAAGTTGAAAACAATATATGAGTCCAAAAATAAGAACATAATTCTTCATCTCTAAAGTCAACTATTGAACTTGAAAATGAAAGCAACTGAGAAATTTGAAATGTTTTTGAGAAGAGTAGCAACTTTGCGTGCTTCACTTCAAGCTTTAGAAGAGACACATTTTTGGTACCCAGATTTAATCTCCTTCAAAGGCTGAGTAGCATCATGGATTCGACAAGACACTTAGAGTCAGATAGATGATTATGTAGGTCATTTTGTAGCCAGAGAAATAATCTATCTGAATTTTTAGCACTCAGGATTTGAAGAAGTGGGTAACACCTTAAAAGGATGTGATATTATCCTAACTATTTTAGGTTGTGCCTTTCAACCAAGGTAAGAGAACCTATTTTGTAACCTCTGTTATTGAATAATGCTGGTAAATCCTTCTCTTGCACAAATTTTATAGAGAAGACCCTGGGAAAATATGATCAACATAGCAAATCTGACTCTCACAAGTTGTCACTTCCAGATTATGGAGATATTTTCAATACAAGGAAAAGGTTACTAAAGACATCAAGAAATCCTGATTGTTATGCATATTTTTGTAAGTAGATTTTGTTCCTTTGTTGATACACAGGGGTAGTGCAGGGTGGATCAATGGTTTTTAAATGATTTTGGTGGGAGATGAAGCAAGAAAAAGTTGATTATACCAGATCTTTGGAGGGACTTCACAATAATGAACAACTTCATAAAAACAAGATTTAGAACAATCAAGACATTCCTTCAAGCAGAAGGTGTGCTTCAATGGAGGCCCAGATAAGCACGTTTTCACATAATCTTTGAGACTCCAACACAAAGGCTCGAATTGGAAGACTAAATTAAACACTAAATTTTCTGATTAATCATGCCTAAGGTACTCCCAAAGACTTACAGACAATATTTATCAACAAATGACAGTGAATTGATTTTAAATTTGTTTATCTCATCCAAGATGAAGGATCTTCTTGAAATGAAATTGCAAATACCATTAGATTGTCACAGGGATGAGATCCTATGTGATTTCACAAAAAAATTAGTATAAGATTGCAATAGGAACAAAAGAAACTATTTGCAGACATTTTGAAAATGAAGCAGACATAAAATTGCTAGAGATTAGACACAAATTAATTCCAAAATTGCTTAGATTCATCAGTAGGGGAAAGCTTCCGGAGCAATCTCAGTGCTTGTTAATGGCTATACATCTGCAACCAGCTTGAAACGACAGAAAATCTAACACAGAAGAAAATAACAGGTAATCTCGGCTTAGCCTTCTTGGGAAGATGACTTTCTCATTTTTTTTCTCAAGAATTCATACTCCGACCATTTTCAAGAGTATTCTCATTGCATTATACATTTTTTCCCACTCAATTTCCCCCCCCAAAAGAGAAGAATATTCAAGGGACCTTTACTTGTTTCCAATTTGTTTCAGACAATGACACTTAACAAATTCATATCCCAAATTTTCCAATTGGACCAATTGTGAACTGATCACTTTTTTTGGGCCCTCAACTAATGATTAGGATGCCATGCCACAAATTTTTGGGAGTCCTGTTATCCAAAATAATCCCCTTGCTTATTTTGACTAACTTTCTTTCATTCCTTCCTTCCTTGTGCCTCAATCATTTTTTTTCACTTTTCAGGCACTCAAAATTATTTGGAAATGGTTTCATCAGATAGAGGATTTTCTCACCTTTCTAGAAAGGTAAAATTTTCCTTCTAACTCCTTGTATTTTGTAAGTTATGGCTCGGTGGAGTTTTTGAGGGAAATTTTCCCTGGGAAGGTCCACAACCAATAAGAATGTGCCATGTGGCGGTGGAATGGCGGGTCAACATAGGTAAGTTGGAAAAATAACCAAGGAGTGGGTGGGGCGCAAAGGAAACTTTTTTCCCGTAGGCCCGTGGAGGAAAAGAAATGGCTTGAGGCTCGTGACAAATGAGGAGGTGCCACGTGGTGGCAGAGATCAGACCAACGGGGGTAAGTTGCAAAAGTGTTAAAAATGGTGCAAAGGAAATTTTTTTCCCAGAACCCCGCGTTGACTGAGAGTGTGCTACGTGTCCATGAGGGTAGCGGGAGTCAGAGGGGTGGAGTAAATTTTGGTTTTTTTCCAAAATAGCAAAGGGCAAAAAGGAAAAAACTGGCCTGCAGGCCCACCAAGGAGAAGGAAAAGAAAATTGCGAAGGCCTGTGGACAAACCGAAAGATGACACGTGTCCAGTCGTGGTGGGGGTCAGAGGCACAGAAGGATTTGGTGAAATTTTCCAAAGTATTTAAAATGGTGCAAAGAAATTTTTTTCCCACGGGCCCGTGGAGGAAAAGAAATGGCTTGAGGCCCGGGCCAAATTAGAGTGTGCCACGTGGCGACAGGGTGAAGAGAAATTTTGGAATTTTTTCCAAAATTCAAAAAGGGTAAAATGGCCATTTGAACCCACAGATGAATGAGGAAGTGCCATGTGGTAGCGGAGTGGTGGGGTGTGGAGATTTTTGGGGAATTTTTCCCAAATTCAAAAAAGGGGAAAATTTTTAGGTTTTGGCCCGCCGACCCAATTTTTACCCCAGTTTTACCAAAAATCTTTAGAGGGGCATATCTTTCGATCCAGAGCTCAAGTTTTTCTTGGTTTTGGTGTCATTGGAAAGCTATTGAAGTCATCTACATGATGGAATCTTTGATTTTGTTTTTTAGTGGATTTTAGTGAGAGAAAAATTCCTTTGGCATGGGGAAAAGAATAGAATTGACATTCAAACACCATTTTTAATGTAGTATGGCTTCCATTCTTCTCCAGCATGGTCAAAAATCTTGGGGAATGAAATTTTAATGGCGCCCATGCTATTTTGATGGATCTGGTTAGTGGTTGAATCATTCATTTCAATTTTCCTGCATTTCTCCTTCCTGGACTTGGGTTTTCATTGTTAAAAGTAAGATTTGGCTCATTTTGTAAAGGGTTGGAAATTTTTTTTATATGTTCTACAGGCTCCCTCCTTCACCATGACAAGTGAATTTGTGGAATATCAGACCATTTTTAGGACTGCAACATGTTTTCCACCTCTTTGCTGTTGTAATGCACTATATTTAAAAATGGAAATGATAATGCAAGCTCTGTGAATGAATTTTCAATCCTTTCTTGTGTTGTTTGCTCTATCCTGATCCTTTATTACAATTTTAGAAATTTGTAGGTGATTTGTGTTGCATTTTTCATAATATGCGTCAATCTCCAGAAATAGATGTTCACCACTCCTATGGTGTATCATCTTGTTAGTTTAGTTTTATCTTCTTTTATTTCTATCCTTGTCTCCTTGGCAGAATTAGAGTATAATTTTGAGTTAAACCTCTACAAATTTCATGCATACATCTAATTAAAGGAGTAGAGGAACCAACCTTATCTTGAGATATTCTCCCATTTGTAAAGGTCCCACACTTTGGGAAAGCTCAATGTTGTGCATTCACACCAAATTGCATTGCCTTAGAAAAGCCAATCCATAGGTAATTTTGGTGGTGCTATGGATTTGCACTAACAGTTTTGGCATTCCTGGTGGGACCTTAGAGGTCTTCATCTTCATTACAACAAGTTGATGTGCATTTTTTGTAAGTTTATTGCTTAAAAAGAGCCCTGATTTGCACATCTGGCGACTCTAAAGAGATTAAATCAACTGGTTTTAGTAGTCCAAGTTTGAAGATTCATGAAAAGGATCAAAACAAGGTCAAGGGCCAGAGAAGAGGGATTCTCTGAGTATCTGTAGTTATCCCCAGGAAGAAGAGAGAGGGGAAGAAGAATTCAAAGGTCTCCATCTCCACCGAACATAACTCTATCAACTCCTCCACCTAGTAGACCTTTCACCTAATTAACAAGGGTTCTCAGGCCAATCAGAATGGCACAAAATAACCCTTATGTCAACTTCACTGGCAGAAGCCAACTTGCTCTCATAGTTGTAGCATTGAAGAACATCCCAAACTTTACTGGGGAAAATCAGACCACTCCTGGTGATCATGTCAAAGACATTGCTAATGTTTGTGCAATCCATGAGACTTTTGAGATGCAAATTACTATCAAATTGTTGGCATCTTCATTCAAAGGGAAAGCCTTACAATGGTTTAGGAGTCTTGGGGTAGGCTCTATCCAAAATTGGAAGTAGTTATGCATAGTTCTCCATGATCAGTTTGGAGAAAAGGGAGATAATTTGTCTCTATTGGAAAAAATAACAACTATTAAGAGAGCTCCTAATGAGCAGCTAACAGACTTTAATTTTAGATTTCAAAGGACATGGGATAGAATCCCAGTGACAGTAAGGCCAACAGCTGAAGGTACTTTCTTATACTATCTCAAAGCTTTAAATTTTGATATTTCTATGTTAATTCAATCCATGGGAGGTGCAAATATACCTGCAGCTTATAACATCACCATTAGGGTTGAGAATTGTTTGATCTAAGCTGGTAAACTAGCACCTAGGCCCCCCATGCCCTTATGTCCAAACTTGGAAAACCCAAGCACTAGTCAAGCACCTACTTTAGCTTTTATTCCCACTCCTAGAAATCAGAGTTCAAATGAAACTTCTACTTCATCCTCTAGTGCCTCAAATGAATTTCAAGAAGTCATGAAACAATTACAAAATTTAGGCAATGAGCTGGTCACACTTAAGAGGAAACAAACCCAAAGTTTTAGACCTTCTTATCAGTCTAAAACTCAGCCTAATATGAAATCATATTAGCCTAATAGGCCATCCAATCCAGCTACAAATCAAAATAGATTAAGGCCTCCTGCCAATAGACTATTTCTGCCCTATAACCCCAATGCTGTATCTACCTCTAAAGCCTTAGTGCCAGTGCAAAATAATATAGCTCAAGAGTATGATTGGTGTTTCCCATGCAATGAACCTCATAACCAGTCTATGTGCTTCAATGGTGCTTTGATGGTGTCAAAAATTGGCGTAGAGAGCGAGGTGAGTCAAGAAACAAACCAACAACAAGGAACATCTTAGCAAAATACAACTCCAAATGAAACTACACTTGTGAACTGGTAGGCTGAAGATTTTTGTGGTATGAATCAAACAATTTCTTAGAATGTAGCAGCTAACACACGGTCAAAGAAGAGGAATATTTGTGAAGGGTAGTCATTAGCTCTAGGTGATCCACAACCTTCCATCACTCCACAAAGTGTTGGCAAGCAAAATGCGGTTCCAAATGTGCAAGGGCAGCCCAAGCCACCTTCTAGACCAACTCAAATGGCAGGTATTGCAGCCCATGTACAAGAAAAGAATGTGTAGGCTAAGGGGAAACAAAGAGATGTTTCATCCCCATTTAACATCATTGAACAAATGAAGAAGAAAAAAGTGAATATATCTATGTGGGAATCAATATCCATCCTAGGCCAAAGGGATCTACTACAAGCTGCCATGAAGAATTGGTCAACTTCAAATCAGCAAGCTCGTATGCAAGAGAAGGTACTCACAAATGCTGCTCAACCTGAGGGGAAGCTTGGAGGATAACAAGGTAAAGTTTTGAATCCCCCTCCATTCTATGTTTCATTGATCATTGGGGATAAACTAGTGCACAATTGTATGATTGATTCTGGGGCAAGTAGTTCTGTGATGCCCAAGCAAATAGCTAATTAGCTGGGCCTCCAATATGAATTCATATCCAAAGGGGTGGTGCAACTGGATGTGACAGCAGTAACAATAGTAGGGGTAATTAAATATTTGAGCCTCACTTTGCATGCATGCCCCAATGTCACTATTTTGTAAGATGTGTCAGTGATAGATTTACCACCACTGTTTGCCCTATGTTTGTCAAGGGATTTCATAGCTAGAATTGGAGGCTATTTATCTACTGACTTGTCACACATGTTGTTTCAGACCAGATATGGAACTAAGGCCACAATCAGGTCCAAACCTATTACAAACTTTTACATTGAGCCTCATACTCTAAGCCCAATCAATGCCAACTATACAACATTTGATCAAGAGGATTTACCAGGCACAGATGAAGCTGACACCAAATTTGGAAGCATCCCAGATTTGACTCTTGATGAATGGGCAAACAAGGTACATGCTTTTGATCCCTACAGGGAAATAGAGGAATCTGAACTAGGAGTTTATTACATGCATGAAGAAAATCAGCCTATTCCTAGCATCACCAAGCTAGACCATAAAGATGACAATGAGGTATGGCAGTTGTTCTTTGATGGATCAAGAAGTAGACAAGGTGTAGGGGGGAGATATGCTTGTTTCACCTTAAGGCATTAAGTATTATTCAGCTTTTAGATTTCAGTTTGCATGTTCTAACAACACTTCTGGATATGAAGCTTTGATACACGAATTGCATTGGTCAAGAAAAAGAGGTATAAAAAACTTACAATTCTTTGGTGACAGTGAGCTGATTGTTAATCAAGTTAAAGGAAAACATGCTGCCAAAAATGACCTGCTCAAGAGTTATAAGATTAGGGTGTGGGACCTCATTGAGGATTTTGAAGGATTTGTCATCAACTCCATCCCTAGGAAAGAAAACCAAGTTGCTGATAGGCTTGCAGAAGTTGGAGCAGCCTTTGATGTTGTGGAGAGTATCAAGGAAGATAAAGTGTAGCCAAACATTCATGTGATTGTAAGGCCATCAGTGCCAGACAATAACCCAAGTTGGCAAGTGTTCGAAAGTGACCAACAAATCATCAATTTCTTGCAAGAAGAAGCCGAGTTCTCAACCAAAAATAAGGAAAATTTAGAACAACAGTATGGTGATCAAATGGTACAGCTGAGAACCAACAAACTACCAAAAGGACTTGTCACTTTGGAGTCCATCTTTAATCCTAATGATCAATTTAGGAAGGAGAAAGCAAACATCCAAGTCAAGGGAGAAGATTCAGTTCCCATCTCAGTGGGAGAAGGTAAATCACTTCAAATTGGTAAAGTGGTAACCAAGCAAGAAAGGTATGAGTTCATGAAAATTTTCCAAGAGTTCCCAGATATATTTTCTTGGAGCTATGAAGACTTGAGAGGTTTAAATCCCAAGCTAGCTCAATACACAATTGAATTAGATCCAAGTGCTAAACCCATCAGGCAAAAACAAAGACCGGTCAATCCACACATGGAGCCTCTAATGAAGAAGGAATTGAATAAGTTAATAGAGGAAAGTATCATATTTCCCATCAAGCATTCAAGTTGGGTAGCAAACTTGGTTCTAGTTAGAAAGAAGAGTAGAGAAATTAGATTGTATGTAGACTTTAGAGATTTGAATACAACATCCCTCAAGGATCATTACCCACTTCCTTCTATGGAGCAGATTTTGTAAGTTGTTGCTGGCTCTGAGAGGTTTTCATTGCTAGATGGTTATTCAGGGTATAATTAGATCATGGTAAAGGAGGATGATCAATTCAAAACAACCTTCACCACTAAATGGGGAACCTATACATATAGGAAAATGCCATTTGGACTGTCTAACGTTGGAGCTACCTTCTAAAGGGCAATGGATATGGCATTCAAGGGATTGATCAACAAAATAGTGCAGATATACCTATATGATATTACTGTATTTTCTAAAAGTGCAGCAGATCATCTCTTTCATTTGAGATAAGTGTTCCAAAGATGTAGAAGATTTGGGGTATCCTTGAATCCCAAAAAATGTATTTTCCTAGATCATGAAGGAAATATCCTAGGCCACATTGTTTCCAAAGAGGGATTAGTAATTGATCTAGAGAGGGTTGAAGCAATAAAACCACTACCATTAACAAGTCACAAGAAGGCCCTTCAAACTTTCTTGGGAAGAATCAATTTTGTTTGAAGGTTTGTTCCAAACTTTGCAGCCCTTGTCAAGCCAATAACTATGATGTTGAAGAAAAGTATGGCTTTCAAATGGACAACTGAAGGTAAGAAAAGTTTTGAGGTAATTAAAGAGGTTATCTCATAAGCTCCAACTCTTATTAACCTATGTTTCTCTAAAGATTTTATCCTTTGTGCATTTGGTGGTGATGATACAATTTCTACAAGTTTAGTACAACAGAACAAAAAAAATGCAGAGTAGCCAATTGCCTTCTTTAGCCAAAGATTGGAGGACTATGTGGTGAGGTATTCCTTCATTGAGAAACATGTTCTTGTAGTGATTAGGATCTTGAAGAAATTTAAGCATCTAGTTTCAAACAACAAGGTTCAACTACTAGTTTCTCATGTGGGAGTTAAGGACTTCCTCCTCAACAAATACCTAAATGAAAAATGTGCAAGGTGGATTACTTGTGTCATGGAGTATGACATTGAGATCAAAGTCACCAAGCTAGTCCAAGGAAAGGGATTTTGTGAGCAGCTAGTCTTGAGAAAATTAATGGAAGCAAGCAATGGGAAGGATGTTGTTTTGGTGTTGCAAGAAAACCAAGAAACAAAGAGGTGTTCAAGAAGAGAGTGGTGGTATGTTCACTCCTTACTGGACCCAAGAAATAATGCACTTCTTACAAATAAGTCTATGCCCTTCAGAGATGAATAAAACCAAGAGAAGACACTTTAGATTACAGGTTATTCCATATGCACTTGTTAATGGTGTCTTGTTAAAAAATGATATAAATGGAGTGCTGCTGAGATGCATTGGGACAAATCAAATTAAGAGAATGTTAGAAGAGTTCCATGGTGGATAAGCTAGGGGTCATTTTTCTCCAAGAGTGATAACCCTTAAGGTTATGAAGGCTGGCTATTATTGAGCCCAAGGTGTTTAGTGATTGTTATGCATGGATCAAGAGGTGAAAAAATTATGCATTCTTCACAGGCAAGGAAAGATTAGCAGCCCTTCCATTGCACCCAATTTTAGTTGAACATCCATTCATGCAATGGGGTTTGGGCTTCATTGGATTCATTAATCCAAACTCAAGCCAAAGACATAAGTGGATTCTAACATCAAAAAACTACTTCACCAAATGGACTGAGGCGGTGGCACTCAAAGAGACAAATGAATCTAGCATTCTAGACTTCTATGAGGGGATAGTAACCAGATTTGGTATACCTACCACTATAATATCAGATAATGCATTGGCATTCATAGGATCAAAGGTAACTGAATGGGTTGTTAAGAATGGGATATATTTGAGCACTTCATCAAATTATTACCCTCAAGGTAATGGCCAAGCTGAGTCTACTAACAAGAACCTATTAAAGATCATCAAGAGGACTCTTGATGAAAATTAGAGGACTTGGCACACTAAACTTAAATCAGCCTTATGGACTGATAGGATAACTCCCAAGAGATCCACCGGTAACTCTCCATTCAGACTTGTTTATGGAAGAGAGGCAATCTTGCATATGTCACTTGAGTTGCCAGCATTAGAAACTCATGAAGCAATTGGAATTGTTGGATTTTGAACCCATGGAGGTTAGATATTTAGAATTGATGGAACTCCAAGAAATCAGAGAGCATGCAGCCCAAACAATGGAGAAGGACCAAGCCTTGATCAAGAGAACCTTTGATAGGAAAGCTAAGGCTAAAACCTTCCAAGTTGGAGATTTAGTGCTGAAATGGGATGCAGACTGAGCAAATCTAGGAAGGCATTCAAAGTTTGATGCCATTTGGAGTGGCCCCTACATGGTCACAAAATGTAAGAACATCAATGCCTTCCAATTGTCTACATTAGATGGTGAAGAACTGTAGATTCTAGTTAATGGAATCCATCTAAAGACATTGCTACTAGAAGGGAAACTCCTCACCTTGTACATATTAGCTTGGATTTTCATTCCTCCAAGTGCTTGTGCACATTGTTTTGTTGTAGCTTAGTTTGACATTTCCCTAAGTGATTTGGCATAAGCTTTGTTGTCCCAAGGATGCATCTTTGTAGGCCATGCTCTAGATCAAGTGATGTTCTACTCTCACAATCTTCTTTCTAGGAATTTTCTAATGAGTTGAGAGTACCAAGTAGTTAAGTTGATGAATCTATGCCCAATGGATGCTTCAAAGGCCATTGATCATTCATCCAGGAGGTAGATGACCCCTCTGAGTTGTCAAAATTCTTATCCAAAATAAGCCCCTTGCTTATTTTGACTAACTTTCTTTTTTTCTTTCCTTCTTTTGTGCCTCAATAAATTTTTTTTTCAATTTTTAGGCATTCAAAATTATCTGGAAATGGCTTCATCAGACAAATTATTTTCTCACCTTTCCAGAAAGGTAAAATTTTCCTTCTAACTCCTTGTATTTTTGCAAGTTATGGCTCGACAGAGTTTTTGAGGGAAATTTTCCCTGAGAAGGTCTACAACCAATAGGAATGTGCCACGTGGCGGCAGAATGGTAGGTCAGTGGAGGTAGGTTGGAAAAATCACCAAGGAGTGGGTGGGGTGCAAAGGAATTTTTTTTCCCATAGGCCCGTAGAGGAAAGAAATAGTTTGAATCCTACGGCTAATTAGAAAGGTGCCATGTGGCAGTAGAGATCGGACTGATAGGGGTTAAGTTGAAAAAGTGGTAAAAAATGGCGCAAAGGAAATTTTTTTCCCAAAAACCTGTGTCAAATCAAAGTGTGCCATGTGTCCATGAGACCGGTGGGAGTCAGAGGTGTGGAGAAATTTTTGGTTTTTTTCCAAAATAGCAAAGGGCGAAAAGGAAAAAATTGGCCCGCAGGCCCACCAAGGAGGAAATGGAAATTTTGGTTAAATCCCCATGGACTAATGAGAGGATGACACGTGTCTTGTTCTCGGTAGAGGTTAGGGGCACGGGGAGAATTTGGAATATTTTCCAAAGTGTTCAAAATGGTGACAAAGAAATTTTTTTCCCACGGGCCCGTGGAGGAAAAGAAATGGCTTGAGGCCCGCGCCAAATCAGAGTGTGCCACGTGGCAGCGAAGTGGCGGGGCACGGAGAAATTTTGGAATGAGGAAGTGCCACATGGTAGCAGAGTAGTGGGGCATAGATATTTTTGGGGAATTTTTCCCAAATGCAAAAATGGGGAAAAATTTTAGGTTTCGGCCCGCCGACCCGATTTTTGCCCCAGTTTTGCCTTAAATATTTAGAGGGGCATATATTTTGATATAGAGCTTAGTTTTTCTCGATTTTGGTGTCATTGGAAAGATATTGAAATCCTCTACATGATGGAATATTCAATTTTATTTTTTTGGTGTATTTTAGTGAGAGAAAAATGAGAAAAACACCTTTGGCATGGGGAAAAGAGCAGAACCGACATTCAACCACCATTTTTAATGTAGTATGGCTTCCATTCTTCTCCATCTTGGTCAAAAATCTTGGGGAATGAAATTTTAAGGGTACCCATGCTATTTTGATGGATATGGTTAGTGGTTGAATCATTCATTTCAATTTTCTCACATTTCTCCTTCCTGGACTCGGGTTTTCATTGTTAAAAGCCAGATTTGGCTCATTTTGTAAAGGGTTGGACATTTTTTTTAATGTTTTGCAGGCTCCCTCCTTCACCCTAGGAAGTGAATTTGTGGAATATAATACCTTTTTAGGACTGTAACATGTTTTCTACCTCTTTGCTGTTGTAATGTACTATATTTAAAAATGGAAATGACAATGCAAGCTCTGTGAATGAATTTTTAATCCTTTCTTGTGTTGTTTGCTCTATCCTGATCCTTCATTACAATTTTAGCAATTTGTGCATGATTTGTGTTGCATTTTTCATAATCTATTTCAATCTACAGAAATAGATGTTCACCACTCCTATGGTGTATCACCTTGTCAGTTTAGTTTTATCTTCTTTTCTGTCTATCCTTGTCTCCTTGGCATAATTAGAGTAGAATTTTGAGTTAAACCTCTGTAAATTTCATGTATACATCTGATCAGAGGAGTAGAGGAACTAACCTTTAATCTAGAGATATTTTTACCATTTTTGCAAGTCCCACACTTGGGGAAAATATTCCATGTTGTGTAATCACACTAAATGACCCAATTCTCACTTGCAGATCTGAAGGTCATTTAGGGGGTACTGCTGATTTGCACTAACAAGTCCCTTTAATCATTCTAATTTTGTCATGTGAGAAATCCCCCTTTTAATCATTCTTCGGAGCCTCTGTATAGCTGGACTTGATAGGTCATCCATTTTCTCTCTTGAGGCAATGACTTTTTCACCTTTTGCGCATGCACTTTCATCATTTCATCCCTTTTCCCTACTTTTCCTTTGAAATTTTACTCTGCAACTTTTGGATATGGCATTTTGCATTTATGCATGAGATCAAGAAAAAATCCACTTTAAAAGTACTTCAGATTTACAAATTGAGCTCCCAAATTGATTCAATTGAACTTTGCAGACCAAAATGACACAAATTTGCCAAAAAATTGATGAAGAATGATGCAAAAAATGCATCTCCAAACATCCTGTATTTTCAATGGTGGAAAAATAAAATGAAATGCATAGCTACCATTGATCTTTCCTTTCAACTTTTAATCTGAGCCCTCCACATGGAAAAATGTGATTGGAAACGGGCCAGGGAGAACTTTTTGACATTTTATAACTTTTGGAAAAAAGTAAAATTGTGACATTTTTCTCCCCCCTCCACCCTCATAAAACAGGGTTGGCACATGTCCTAATGTGGGTCCCATGGGAACCGTGGCTTGATTTTGCTATTTTACCTCATTTTTGGAAAAAGGAAAATTTTCCAAATTTTCCCCGCAGCTTTGCCCTTCTGCCTTTAGCTTTTAATATGGGTCCCAACAGACCTACGCTTCATTTTTTCACTTTATACTTATTTTCCAAAAAGGAAAAAGTTCCACATTTTCCCCATGGCACCAACACGAGAATGTAAAAGATGTGACATAGGTTGCAAGCTGAGGAAATTCAATGACAAATGGGGTGAGACTAATTTGAGCACCAACATCAGCTTCGACTCGAGAATGGGCACTCCCTGTGAGTGCCACAAGAACAAATAGTAGAGAAAGTGCCAAAATAGACCATTGGGAAATGAAGTCAAAGAATAAGCTTGCAGAGTAGAACAACCATAACCATTCTCCAAAAAATGAACCAAGAAACTAGTAAAACCAGGTCACCTAGGATGAGAACAAACAAAAACACAAAAGCAAAATGAAAACAAATAAATATACACTGTACAATGGAGAGCATCCTGATTCAAAGAAAATAATCAAGGAAAAACTTCAAGTGCTTGCCATTCTGGATATGACCATGTTAATCAGTTCTGATATGTTTTTAACAGCTGGTCATATGATTGCCTCTCTTTTCCATCCATGTCGCTATCTGATCACATTTATTTAGGCTTATCCTTTGTGCCTAGGTCAAGTTTTCTAACATATTTTGAGGCTGAATCAAACATCAAAGTCTTAGGAAAATCATCCTACTCATGATACCTACATTGATCAATTTCATATTCCTTGAAAGCAACATAACTCACAAAGTTATCAATATCAATATTTGCATACAATACTTCATAAGAAGCATTGTTGGGATCCTCAATAAGATATAACATCTTCTTTTCACCGGGTAACTTCACGAGGTTTCCCTTAATTGGTGTGGTGGAATAAGACATGTCCATCTAAACATTTCCACCAACACTTGTAGTCCAATTTCTTGATAACAACATGCCCCATTTGGCAGTGAAATCAACGACAACAACATCAAGTTTCAAGTTCTTACCCAGATAAGATGTAAGTTGTACCACCAAACCTTTTACGCATCCTACAAAAGGAAGCTCTCTAGAATCCATTGCAATACACTTGTCATAAGCTGCTGTCACTTTAATGTTCAATTCATTCATGACTTCCAGAGGCATAACATTGCATGATGCTTTGGAATCAAACATACAATTGTGCAACAGTCTATCTTTATTAATCAGTGTTGTAAAAAATGGATCAACATTTAATTGAGACTCAAGCAAAGATGTTCCCAAGTAAACTTTAGGTGGTTCACCTAGTTCCTCCAGTACTTGAGGTTTTTTCAACTCTAAAATGGTAGGAGGAGTCTCAACATTTCTACCTTGGGTGAATTTTTCTTCTATAAACCCTAAATATTTGAATGCTTTATTCCTATGCTCAGGGATGCTAAGAAATTCAAAAATAGGAACAAAAATCTTGATCTGACTCAAGATTTGGGCTATGTCACACAAAACATATTTGGGTAATGTAGTGTTAGGAGGGAGGTTTACAAATTCATTTGATGGCACAAGATTCTTGACAGTTTGGACATGAGGAGAAGTATGAATCTTGCTTGGGACAATAAGGCCTTTGGAAGGTGTATCTTTCTTAGGAGCCTCTTTAGGAATACTAGTAAGCAATGGAGTTTTAGGTTTGGCTTGAGGTCCTGATCCTTTGACAACTCTACTCCTAGTATTATAATCATTTTCTTGAGAAACAACAACATTCATCAATAACTACCTATCTTCCTCCGAATGTATCCCTCCATTATACTTCTCAATCATTAGAGATCTTAGGTACTCAAAATAATTATTAGGAAGTTAAAAAGATTGCACCATATCAATTTCATAAGTATGAGTGGGATAAAGAGGTAATACCCGGTGAATGCAATCCTAGAAATCTTTAGCAGTTCTGGCAGTCATCAACTCAGTTAACGTCGCTCCTTGTTGTGAACTCGTAGAGGAATCCACCTTGCATATATCATCATCAATGTTATCATCATCATCAGCTTCTTCAACTTTCTGATCTACTTCACATGGAGGGTGGGGTAAGAAGAATTTGTCACACCAATCCATTTGATTTATCTCTTCAACAACAACTCTGGCATTTAGAGGATCAAGCACTACTCTATTCTCCCTAGCTTGGGTTTTTTAGCTCCCATAGGTCCTTTACCTCTATCATTTGACCTTTGATCACCCCTAGGATGATTTCCAAATTTCTCATGATTTTTTTCCTTTTGTTGACATTGTAACCTCTTCCTAATTCCTTTATCTACACAGGCTAGTTTGTAAGAGATTTCTTTGACATTCCCTGCCAATGTTTTAACAAACTCCTCAAGATCCACACTCTTGCTTACTTGAGGTTTTTTTGGGTTTATTAGTTTAACACCCTCCCTCTTAGGAGGTTTTCTAACTTCTTTGACGTTGTTATCAATTTACAGAGCCATAGTAAAGGCCTGCCTCAAAGTGCCAGGGTTTTTATCCCTTAAATAGTATGCAACCTTCTTGTCAAATGCATCAGCATACTTTATAAGACAAGATTCATCACATGGCCTTAAATTCAAAGACAATATTCTCAATGTATTATTGAATCTCATATTAAAATCATGCACTGATTCATTAGAATTCTTTTTAATATTCTCAAATTCTGAAAAAAGAAACCTAGGGTCTGTTTTTTCACCATACTGTGATCTAAATGCATTCTTCATTTCAGTCCAAGAATCAATAGAGTTATTAGGCAAAGCTTTATACTAGTCCCTTGCATCCTATTCTAGAGTATGAATAAATAATTTAATGTATATATCTTCAAACTCTATTTCAAAATCTTCCATCATATTGATAAAGAGTTTCAAGTGCTAATAACCAGTTATTACATTATTTCCTTGAAACTTTGGCAATCTGTTTCTTACATCCTATGGCACAACATTTGGATAGCCAACCATACCTCTATAACTAATGGGACCAAAAGTATTAAATACAAATGGAGGTCTAGGTGGAGGATGAGCCATATTATTCTAAGGAGGTAATCTTACATGAGAAACAAAGTGATGAGGAGTGAGGGGTCTGTGTGGTATAGGGATACAATTTTCAGAATGACTATCCCCTAATGGCTCTTTTTCATGGTAGACACTGTTAGATTTAGAAAATACAGGGGTAGAATGAGATGTAAATCTTTCAAATACAAAAGAAGGCCCCTCTCCAAATGGAGAATTAAAATTTACAAAGAGATTACCTGATTTAGAAGCAGTTAAGGAAGTATTGTAATCTTCAATCACGTGCTAATCAATTTCACGAATGGAGATCTCTTTTCTTGATGCTTGATCTCCAAAAACCTTCCAAATTATTCATCCTTTTGAATTAGACTTTCCAAACTCTGGAAACAACCTTATATTAGGGTCCACAGCGAAGAAAGATCTTCTTCCTTCTAGCTTTACAAAGATTAGTAACAAATTTACATTGACATAGGTTAAGACACTAAAATTTACCAAAAAAAAAATCAACACGGAGTCACCACAAAGGATTTTCACCCTAGTTGTGCAAATGCACTAAAATAATTTGTCAAATGTCTGTCAGCACTAAAAATCATGCAAAGCTTTAGAAATCAGACCTTCCTTCACCCAAATTTATCAATGGCGAGGCAAAATTAGTACAGTAACTGCTGGAAAAATTGGACATACAACACACAGAACTTATAACTTTGTTCAATTCTTATAGATCTGATCAGAGAATGATGTTTACAAAATGTATTTGCACATAGAATTGTAAGAAACATTACCAGGGTTTAGAAAACTTTAAATTCTTCAAAGAATCCCCGGCAATAATGCTGGAAGCATTGTTGACAGACCAAATGGATACGAACTGGAAATAAATCAACAAATTAGTCTGGGCAACACAAATCAGTTCCCCATAACGTAAATCAAGTCCCTATTAATGACTCCAAAAGCGTTGTTGATGGTGTAAATGCTCAAATTCCTCAAATATGTATGCACATGGATCAAATTAAAGTCCCCAGAAATGGTGCCAAAAGAGTTGTTGACGATGTAAATGCTCTAATTCCTCAAACATGTATGCACATGGATTAAATTGAAGTCCCTGAAAACGGTTCTAGAAGAGTTGTTGATGGTGTAAATGCTTAAATACCTCAAATATGTATGCACATGGATCAAATTGAACTAACTCCCCGGCAACGATGCCAAAGGCGTGTTGGTACCCAGATTTAATCTCCTTCAAAGGTAGAGAAACATCATGGATTCAACAAACCACTAAGAGGTAGATAGATGATTATGTATGTCATTTTGTAGCTAGGGAAGCAATCTATCTGAATTTTTAGCACTTAGGCTTTGAAGAAGTAGGTATCACCTTACAAGGATGTGATCTTATCCTAACTATTTTAGGTTGTGCCTTTCAACCAACGTAAGAGAACCTATTTTGTAGCCTTTGTTATTGAAGAATGCTGGTAAATCCTTCTCTTGCACAAATTTTATAGATAAGACCTTGGGAAAATATGATCAACACACCAAATATGACTCTCACGAGTTGTCACTTCCAGATTATGGAGATATTTTCAATACAAGACAAAGGTTACTAAAGACATCAAGAAATCCTGATTATTCTGCATTGGAAGCATATCACCTTATGGTAGGGGAATTTTGTGCAATTTAATGAATCTTCCACTTATTTAATGGGATGGTCAAGAGATTATCTTTGGTTAAACTCTTCACAACTTATTAATGGATACAATCCTTTTGGTATGAACAATTTGTAAGTAGATTTTGTTCCTTTGCTGATACATAGGGAAAACATGGGTAGTTTAGGGTGGATCAATGGTTTTTTAAATGATTTTGGTAGGAGATGAAGTAGGAAAAATTTGATTATACCAGATCTTTGGAGGGAATTCACACTAATGAACAACTTCACAACAGAAAGCTTTAGAACAGTAAAGACGTTCCTTCAATCAGAAGGTGTACTTCAATGGAGGCCCAGATCAACACATTTTCACATAATATTTGAGACTCCAACATGAAGGCTTGAATTGGAAGACTTAATTAAACACTACATTTTCTGATTAATCATGCCTAAGGTACACCTGAAGACTTACAGACAATATTTATCAACAAATGAAAGTGAATTGATTTTAAAAAATGTTTATCTCATCCAAGATGAAGGATCTTCTTGAAATGAAATTGTAAATACCATTAGATTTTCACAGGGATGAAATCCTATGTGATTTCACAAATAATTCAATATAAGATTGCAATAAGAATGAAAGAAACTATTTGTAGACATTCTAAAAATAAAGCAGACACAAAATTGCTAGAGATTAGACATAAATTAATTCCAAAATTACTTAGATTCATCAACAGGGGAAAGCTTCCAGAGAAATATCAGTGCTTTTCAATGGCTATACATCTGCAACCAAATTGACATGGTAGAAAATCTAACATAGAAGAAAATAACAGGTAATCTCGACTTTGGTCTTTGGGGAAGACAATTTTCTTAAATTTTTTCTCAAGAAATCATGCTCCGACCATTTGCAAGAGTATTCTCATTGCATTTATACATTTTTTCCCACTCAATTTCCCCCCCAAAAGAGAAGAATATTCAAGGGACCTTTGATTGTTTCTATTTTTTTTCAGACAACAACACTTAACAAATTCAGATCCGAAATCTGCCAGGTGGACCAATTGTGAACTGATCACGTTTCTTGGGCCCTCAACTAATGACTAGGATGCCATGCCACAAATTTTCAGGAGTCCCTTTAATCATTCTGATTCTGTCATGTGAGAAATCACCTTTTTAATCATTTTTCCAAGCCTCTGCATAGTTGGACTTGTCAGGTCATCCCTTTTTGCTCTCGAGGCAAAGCCTTTTTTGCCTTTTGTGCCTGCACTTTCATCATTTCATCAATTTTCCCTCCTTTTCCTTTGAAATTTTACTCTGTAACTTCTAGATCTAGAATTTTTCTCATTTTTACATGAGCCCGATCCACTTCAAAAGTACTTCAGATTTACAAATTGAGCTCCCAAATTGATTCAATTGAACTTTGTAGACCAAAATGACACAAATTTGCCAAAACATTGATGACAAATGATGGCAAAAATGCATCTCAAAACATCCTAGAGTTTCAATGATGGAAAAATACAATGAAATGCATAGCTACCATTGATCTTTCCTTTCAAATTTTAATCTAAGCCCTCCACATGGAAAAATGTGATTGGCAACGGGCTTGGGAGCACTTTTTGACATTTTATAAATTTTGGAAAAAAGTAAAATTGTGACATTTTTCTCCCCCATCCGCCCTCAGAAAATGGGCTTGACATGTGTTCTAATGTGGATCCCAGAGGAACCACAACTTAATTATACTATTTTACCTTGTTTTTGGAAAAAGGAAAATTTTCCAAATTTTCCCCACAGCTCTGCCCTTCCGTCTTTAGCTTCTGATATGGGTCCCATCGGACCTGTGCTTCATTTTTTCAATTTATACTTATTTTACAAAAAGGAAATAGTTCCACATTTTCCCTACAGAACCAACATGGGAAGGTAAAAGACACAACAGAGGCCGCAAACTGAGGAAATTCAATGACAAATGGGGTGAAACTAATTTAAGCACCAATACATATCACTCGTGCCTATAGTATTGATATCTCTTCCTCCTTATTATAAGATTTTTGTGACCACGTTAAACATAATTGGTCAAACAATTTTTTTGAAGAGTTAGTGAATATGCTACAACAAGAGGGAGCTTTTCAGTCAACTACTGAAACTGAAGAGTAGGCGCTTGTTCTAATCAAAAAGGAAAAAAATAGGCTAAGTCTAGTAAACAAACTCATAAGTAAGGTAATACTCAACAAGCCCAAAAAGTCCAACAAAAATGTATTATTTGTGGTCAAAAAGGACATGAGTTAAAAAATTGTTGGTACACCAAATTCTAACAAGGATCATCAAGTAGTAAAAAGATTAAGTACTAAAAAAAATATGGTCAACAATAGAGAAAACAGGGACAAAATAATCACAAGTGGAAGAAGAAACCAACTCAAGAAGGAAATGTATCCGAACAAGAAGATCAATTTGATGATGACGACTTCCTATATTCTACATATTCAAATGAAGTATCCAATTCTATAAATCAAATTTGGTATGTCGACTCAGGTGTAACTCGACACATGATATGAAAGAAAGATTGGTTATTCACAATGAGTAAAACACCCACCAAAAATCATGTCTCTTTGGGTGATGATACATCTTATAGTGTTGAAGGAATTGGTTCCATTTCACTACCACTTGGGCAACATAATTGTAAAATTACAGATGTTCTTTATGTCCCTGGTTTAACAAAAAAGATGTCATCTGTGAGTCAATTATTAGATCACAATCTCAAAATTTACTTTGATTGTAAAGGTGGTAAAAATATGTGCCTAATTCGAGATAAGTCACAAAGATCAAAAATTGTTGTAGAAGATTTGAATGTGGGAAGAATTTTTCAGTTGGATTTTTTTCAATGAAATGATCAAGCACTTGTAGCCAAGGATACATCATCAAATCAACTATGGCATCGAAGACTTGGACATGTAAGTTTTGGCTATCTTGACACACTTCGTCGATACAATATGGTGAGAGGTTTGTCACTTATAAAAAAGGGTATAAATAAATGTCAATGATGTTTGGCAGGAAAAAAACATAGAGCACCATTCAAACATAGTACATTTTGGGCTAAGGAAAAACTTGACTTAGTGCATACCGATATGTGTGGACCAATGAGACCTAACCACTCTAGGTTTCAATATTTCAAGCTCTTTGTTGATGATTTTTAAAGAAAAATGTGGATATACTATCTTTCTAATAAATACCAAGCTTTTGAAACTTTCAAGAAGTTATAAGCCCTTGCTGAAACAGAGTCTGGTAGGAAAATAAAAACACTTTGCTAAAGTCGAGGGGGAGAATACACCAGCAATGAGTTCAACAATTTTTTGGAAACATTTGGCATTCATCGTCAAATGGCTCCTCCTCACACATCACAAAAAAATGGTGTTGTTGAAAGGTGAAATTGTACTATGGTGCAATGTACAATTGATGATGCAGGTTTATCAAAAACATTTTGGGCCGAAGCAGCTAAAACGACAATCTATTTACTAAATAGAATTCCCAGTGCAACTCTTGATGGAGTAACACCTTAGGAAGCATGGTTAGGGCATAAGCCATCTATTTCACACCTTAGAGTTTTTGGATGTAAAAAAAGGTATGCACATTCCTAAGAAACAAAGAACTAAGCTTGATATGAAATCAGAAAAAATTATCTTCTTGGGATATAGTGATGAAGCACTTGGCTGTAGAATTATGGATCCACTTGAACAAGAAGGGTATACACTAGTCAGGATGTTGAGTTATTTGAAAAGAAAGAAGCAAACACTCCTTCCATACACTCACATGATGAAAAAATCATCCCTATAGTTTAAATAGAGTATGGTAATCACTTTGATAATGACAGTGATGATGGGGAAGATAATGAAATTAAACCTCCCACATGAACCACAAAAATTATTCCTAAATGATATACAAGTATGATGAGAGATGCAAAATTGGATAGTGTCATTGACACATCTACCACTGGAATGAGGACTCACAGTATGGATTGAAATGAGGTCGATTTGGCCTTAATGGGTAAAGTTGTTGAAACTACTGAGCCATCCATAGTTTCAGAAGCCTTACAGTCTAAACCTTGGAAAGATGCTATGGATGCAGAATATTAGTCACTTATGAAAAATAATACATGGCAACTTACAGATCTTCCACCAGGGAAAAAGCCAATTGGATGCAGATGGATCTTCAAAATTAAGTATAAAGCATATGAAAAAATTGATAAACATAAGGCTAGACTAGTTGCTAAGGGATATGCTAAAAAAGAAGACATTGATTATGAGGAGACTTTTGCTCCCACAACTAAGATAAAAAATTTCAGGTTAATATTTTCTCTAGCGACACAATTTGGTTGGAAAATACACCAAATAGATGTGAAAAGTGCCTTTCTCAATGGTGATTTATAGGAAGAAGAAGTTTACATGACTCAACTTGAAGGTTTTGTCATACCAGGTAAAGAGTAAAATGTATGTAAACTCATAAAATAACTATATGGTTTAAAGTATTCTCTTAGGGCATGGTATATTAAAATTGATGAGCATCTCATTCAACATGGATTCTATAGGAGTCCATATGATCTTAATCTCTATCTCTAAAATCAAGGGGGGGGGGGAGATAGTGATCGTTGTAGTATATGTCGACGATATAGTCATCACTAGAGGATTAGTGAGGATGATTGAGTCAACAAAGAAAGATCTAACATGATCATTTGACATGACAAATCTCAAGCTTCTACATTATTGTCTTGGAATTGAAGTTTGGTAAAGAGAAAATCATATATTTGTGTCACAATTGAAATACGCCAAGACAACACTCAAGAAATTCAATATGATGGATTGGAATCCATTTTCCACACCTATGGAGACATGAATTCAACTGTCTCGAATAGATCCATCATCACAAGTGAATGCAACTCTCTATCGGTAATTGATCGGGAGTCTCATCTACTTAACTTACACTAGGCCGGATATCAGCTATACAGTCAACTATCTTTCATGGTTCAGGCAAGAACCAAGGGTTTCTCACTAGAAAGCAACAAATCGGATACTAAGGTACATAAGAGGAACTATGGAATATGGAATAGAATACAATAATAATAATTTCTTCTTGAAAAGATATTCAGATTCAGGTCATGCAGGAAACATAGATGATAGGAAATCCACTTCAGGATTTGTATTCTTTTTGGGATCTAGACCAATATCATGGGGAAGTAAGAAGAAGACTCATGTTTCAAGATCCTCCATAGAATATCATGCAATAGGTGGAGCTGTCTGTGAAGTGATATGGCTCTGACGTATACTTGAAGGATTGGGAATAATACAAAAATATTCAACTATCCTACATGTTGATAATGAAGGAGTCATAAAACTTGTACAGAATCCAATTTTTCATGAGTGCACAAAACACATTGAGGTGCAGGTAAATTTCATTCATGAACATGTTCAGAACAACAACATACAACTCCAATATTGCCTAACAGATATGAAGCATGTAGATGTCTTCACAAAGTCACTTGCTCGACGTAAATTTGAGGGTTTTAGAGAATTTATTTCCTGTTCACTTGAGACCATGATAAATTAAGGGGGGGGGGGATGTTAGGAATAAAACTTAGCTTAATTCATCATTAGTTGATATTTGAATAAATGTGATAAGTTAAAGTATTTAATTTAAAATAATTTAAACTTATGTCAATAGGCATTAGTTATCCTTAGTTGTTAGTTAACTAAGTGATATTTTTCTCATCCCTATGTTTGTGGAATCATGTTCTATCTTGCATATTTTGTTCCCGGATGATTTCCATGAGGGGCAATACGCCATCCTTGCATAATTACTCAGATTAACTGATTTATTTCCATATATTGTGGATGAGATAGAAGCTGTCCAATATCACCAAATATTTCAGGTCTCTCATTTGTTTGTAATTCTTGTTTTTTTATATTAATAAAATACACACGCACCGTCTTGTTTTTGTGCAAAGCTTCTATGTCAAATATTGTTTTCAAGTATTCATTGTCAATATGAATTACAAAGGGATTTTGTGTTTTGATATACATCTATCTCCTTGTTTTCTATCCTTGTAGCATTTGAATGTTTTTGTAGGGATTCTGTGAAAATATCTTGAACCTTGGAACTCTCATCTTGAAGTAAAACTGGGTTTTGATTAATGTTATTTGGGTTCGACTTGTTTGCTATATTATATAGGGGCATGTAATGGAACTTCTGTTTCAATTGACAGTCTTTCGTTTTGGTTGTATTATCATTTTGTTGATGGCCGACTTGTTCTTGAATGCATGTTGGGATTCTTGTTTCAGTTCTTAGTCCTTCATTTGGCTTAAGATGGTAACTAACCTTTGATCTTTTGTTGTTTTTTTGGAGATCTTGATTCGACCCATATTGGGTATTCTTAAAGGTTGTTTTTGAGCACTACAAGTACATATTGTTTTGGTGAAGGATGTAGTATTTGTCCTTGCCAATTTCAGTTCATATCATTATTGAATTTACCCTTCTTGGGTGGTCTTGTATGAGAAACATGGAATAGTAATACTCTGTCTCCCTCTCTTTTGTGGGCCTATTTTTCATTGCTCAAATACCCTTCTTGGGTTGGCTCATGTTTTTAGAATTTGATGAATTTTTGAAAAGATCCTAGGTTATTATCCTTTCGACCTAGGTTCGTTTTCTTTAGATATATATTCCTGTGTTGAAATTTAAGCTTCAAGCATTGTGTTGGAGTATTGTGTTTTGGTTGTAGATCTTGTTTATCCTTGGCGATTCTTGTTTTGGATCATTTTGTTTCCTTGACTATGATTACATATTTTGTTTGATCCTTTTAAAACACATCCTTGAGACTGTACTCACATCTTTGGGTTAGTTTTAAGGTCTGTATGTAGTTCTTTCTCATAATGGATTTCATTTCAATAAGTTAGACGATGCAAGGTCTGCTTTGATCATTGTTAAGGAAGTTTTCACTTCTTAAAATTTGGATCTTGGTCCTTTTGGGTTAAGACCGTACTCTACATTTTTGTTCATGAAACCATTTTGATTTCCTTCTCCATTAACTTGTATGTGGAAGTTTATGAGCATTAAATTTTGATTGTTTTTGAGATGCATGGTTGTGGTGGTTATGTTTTGTTCAAACAATTATTGAACTCAGCTTGTGGACGAAAGATCCTTCTAGAACTCTGTATCGTGTGTTTACTTTGTCTTGTGAAGGCTTGAGCCAAATCTCTTGTATGCTAGATAGTGATGATTATTTGTATTATCAAGTTGGTTATTTGATTGAAGTGAAACTCTTAGAATGAAGGTAGGAATTTTAAAGTAGGGTTATTTGGAAGGTTTGTTATCCAAGTTGGATCTTTCATATTTTTATATCAAACCTTATTAGTAGTCGATATGAAATTTATTGTTATAGGGATAACATTATGTTCATGTCAAGTTAGTATATTTTAGATCAATTCATTTTCTTGTGATTGATTTTGATCTGACTGTGTTATTGAGGAACTTTTCTTAGAGAATTACATTGAAACCATTGAGGAAAGATCATGACTTTAATTAATTATTTTCTTAATTGGTTGTAGTTTGGAATGTTATCATGTTGAAATGATTATCATAAATGTGATTTAGATGGAATTAATTTATGATTATTTAATTAGTTCTTTGATGGAAAATGAAACTTGTATAGATTTATTGACTCTTCTCTATATATGATTTTGTGACTATTAGGGGAAGTCTTTCTTATTGACCTTATTATTGTGTACTTGGAACCTTTTCATTAATAACAGGGTTCCTTTTATGAAAAAATTAGATAAAACATATATATTTAACGTTATAGTGTTTATCATGCCCAGTTCTTGTGAACTGATTCATGCTAACAATTTTGTAGATGGACTTGGTCAAAAGTGAAAGCAAAAAGACTTATAGAAAGTTGCATTTATTTTACTAATGAAATCATTTTTCTTCATTCAGATGCTTTATGTATTGAAATATTCTTGAAATGTACTTGATGGAAAAACTATGAAGATGTATTAAAATTAGTGTTGTAATGGTGAAAGATGTTTCATATAAAAGTATGGAATGTTATTTAAGTTGGGAGTAAAGTGATCTCTCTTTTGATTAATGAATTGTTGTGAAGGGTTGTTGATTTCTGATTTATTCTAAGGTTTTATATGACTTGGGATTTTTTAATATTCTGAAATATTAACATGCATGATGGGACTTTATGGATATACTTAAAAAATGACGTTCATGACTTAATGGAATCTATAGTATAAAATTATACTAGGAATAAGGATTTATACTTAAAGTTTTGATTCAATTAATTTTGGGAAAGTGTATAACTATGTTGATTATGATTGATAGATCCTTTTTTGGAAAAAGGGAATAAGGATAGTTTATATAAAAGCATGTGGATTCTCATTATGAAACTAAACCATATGTTATCTGATTTCATTAATAGGACAATAGTAATTTATAAGAAAGAAAAAGATACTTCCTTTTATCATTAAACAAGAACTATGTATGTTATATTATTAAGTGATAATGTTTAAATAATAAATGATGATTGGCTGTATGATCCTTATATGTAAACAATAAATGGAAATAGGAAAGCTTAAAAGAGTTAATATAAAGATTTAGAAATTATGATATCTCTAAGTCTAATGTATAAGCTTTCAATCAAGTTCGTTACAATGATAAAATATAGTAAGAAAATTTAATAATCTTACTCTCTTAATATGAAATTTAGATATATCGATAAATGAAAATAATGGTTTAAGATTAGAATGTTCATATGCATGAACTCAGATTTTATCTGCATACCTTTAATTGGTGTAAAAGTACATATTGTATCCTTATTTGGGTCAATCATACACAATGAAACCTTAGGTGCATTGTTTATCAATAAATTAAACAAGATAATAAATTGATGGGTTAATGATCTAATGTTCTTAAGTATGTTAGTTTAGTGGAAGGAAATAATTTGGTTGTTAGAATATAGGGATTGCAATAGAGTAACCTTATAATGTAGGGATTCATTACGAGGATTTTGTGATACATCCAACTATACTTTAACACCCCATTTAGTTCAATTAACTTGATTGACATAAGTGGGAATTCAGTTCATAGTTTTACTCTAAAAAAAGATAGACATATGGACTAGTGTTATAGTAAACTCATGTTGATTTAGGGTAACTAAACACACCCAATCGATGAGAGTTGAATGCGTTTGTATATGTATCCTTCGTCATCATGAGTAGTCTTCCACACTAGTGCATGTAAGCTGCCCTTGTTTAGTGTGAAACTTTGACTCGGGTTTGGTTGATAGTAGTCAAGGATGACCAATCTAGATAACATTATGAGTGTGGTGAAATATATATTCCTTTCGATGAGTATGTAGTATTGGAATATAAACATGGTAAACATGTCTAAATTTTTTTCAAAAGTATCGTGAGCTGTTGGTTGCGTTGTCTTATGTCACCTAGTCTAAGTTGTGGGATTTTAGATGAAAATTGGTAACAAATATTCATATAGGATTCTTAGACATAACACTTGAGTGACCCTGAAAGGGTAAAATAACCAAGTATACATAGTATAACTGAGAACAAGTTAACATGAGAGATCAGTTTAATACCAAGTCATGGAATGAGAGATCGATGTTTTTTATGAGTCATTATAGCTGCATATGGTTTTCTATTATGAGATAGATTAGAAATGGAATGTGTGTTCTGAATTATATTAATTTAGAATAGAGAACATTATATTAATTTTCCCCCCTTATTTCTAAGTCATAAAAAGTGGATGTTACAGGTATGCATAAGAAAAATTTTGTGCATGTGCTTTTTGGAAGGGTTCAGATAGAAAAATATTGCTCCTAAATGAAGACCACAAATGGAAAAATGGATGCCCAGTATAATGTGAGGTAGGTTACAACAGAGGAAACTAATTGGAAGAAGGCGTAGTGGTGGAGTACTTTGATGCATTGGCTATGTAGAAGGAGGTCTCTGGATAAGAAGTAGAAGGTACACCAGAAGGTTATGACTGTGGCGTAAAAATAAGCAGTGCGTGAATATTGATGAATGATGCATTAATGCAAGGATTAGTGGTAGGTGATGGAGTAATAAATGCAGTAACTTTTAAAAATATATATAAGGAAGGGTTGCAAGGCCATTGTTAACTTTGCGATTACACATTAATGAGCGAGTTATTTGTGAGCGAGATAGCTAAGATGGTTGTGAAGAGTGGAGAGATGTGAACTGGTTGGATTAGTCAGATTTATGCATGAGGAACTATTAATCTCCATTTATTGAAGTGTTTGAGCAAGGTGAAGGCATGCGGGAAATGAGATTGATGGCTAGGGTTTGAGTTCGATCCAAAGCACAAGGAATCAAGTTTTAGAGCTTGAGGGAGGTAAGAGAATACATATTTTTGATTGAAATGACACCCAAGAGAGCACCGAGAGTGGAAACGAGGGAGAAGAAACATAAGGAGGTTGAAATTGAGATAAACAATGCTCCTAAATTTTTTTTCTCAGAAATGCAATACCTAGAGGAAGTGATCATGGGCCATGACTGGGATTCCCATGACCGTTGAAGAAAATTCATCAATTAAAACCATAGGAAAACTGATAATAAGGAAGAGTTGGATGTTTTGTTGAATAAAAAGACAAATAAATAGACAAAAGATGACATGCCAGTGTATGAAAATTCTAGGGAGAAACTCTTAAGAAAGGTAGGGGTTTTACAGTTGTACGAACTTCCTTATTTCGTAAAGACAAAGAAGTTATACCAGTGGTTAATGAGTAGAGTCCATGAGGACTTTTTCTATTTTACTAGGTGATGAATTAGGATCACCACACCCTTGATCGACAATTTGATGGGTTTGAAAAGTATAGGCACAAAGGTGAGTGGTGACTTACTGATAAAGAAAAAATTATAGCAACCAACAAGGAGTTGGGTTATACAAAAGGTGGGTTCCGTATGGATATTTACAAGCTAAGGAAGTATTCAGTTATATAGAAAGCCTCACACTTGTTAAAAAAATTGAACGATCAGGAGAGATGCTCATAGGTGAACACTTTATGGCTACATGTTGCAAAGAAAATGTCACAAGGGGAGACCTACAACGTGGCTAGATATATTTTTGAGATGATCACTGAAGTGGCACGTAAAGGTGAGAAAATTAGTTTTGGCACTATTCTACTGTCCCTTGTGTTTGTGGAGGTTGGAGTGCCTGATGGGACGAAAAACAAAATTTTGGAGTACCCCATAGAAAATAAATCTCTCATAGAGAGATTTGAAAAGTATCTTTGTGAGGGGACCATGAGTGGCCCATTCAAACCAAGGGTATAAATGTGGTATGCATGACTCCACGCCACATTCGAGGAAGAGTGGAGGATACCTAAGAAGTTGCCCATGGTGGTAGGAAAGCTGGTACAGTTTGTAGTCTATCAACACTTTTGCATCGCACACTTTTTGATGAAGGACATGACATGGAGTCCTTAGTGCAAACTACCCTATTATTTCACTGCATGTTTCTTTCAGGAAACTATTCATAGAATCTCAAATGTGCACAGGTTAATCTACAATACTGATAAGGTGGACTGTGACTACCACACTATATGGAAGACTTACATCTATCATGGTAAGTATGATTATATTGAAAGATACGTTTTAGATGATATAGCTATGAATCTTGTGAGTTTGGAAATAGGTGACAATGGAGCAACATTGGTATACCTTCAGCTTTAGCCTAGGCTAGAGAAAGGAAAATATGTAGAGAATGAATTCAAACTGCCAAGCCAACCTAAAGGGAAGAACATAGCACATTGGCAACTAAAAATCCTACTTTTCCCATTCAAGAAAAATAAGAAGAATAAATACATGGAGATAGTGGTGGGTTGGACCATAGGGGTAGAAGATAGCCTACAGATGGAGAAAATAAAAAGCACGGGGTGACGCCCCCATCAAAGGAGTAAGAGGATGAAGTGTTTGAGGAAAACACAATGGAAGTTGATGTGGAGAAAACAAAAAAAGAACCACAATTTAAGATAGTGTTCAGGAGGACAAGGGTTCAGGGTGTAGGGTCATCATAACCATTAATTAGGTCACCAAGGATTTCACAACATAAGGAATATCCTGAGAAGAAGAAAAAGAACAACCTAAAGATTAAGGACAAAAGGGGAGATGAGTCTAGAGAAAGTGCACCAGGTACTCTAGTACATCCTGAGGATATAGAGGAGCCTCATGATGAGGATATGAAAAATGATGAGAAGGTGCTAGGAGAAATTGAAGAAGAAAAGGGAAAATGCCCAAGTCTAGATTCAAGCACCCAGGTTCCTAAAGGCAAAATAACCAGGGAATAAAAAGAAGGTTAAGACTATGTGACTCTCATGATTATATATGTGAATGATACTAGCAAGATCATACATGCACAATTCTAGAGTAATGTGGAAGCTAAGGACTTGTATGGTTGGGAGTTGATGGATGTAGAGATGGTGAATGCATGCACACAACAGTAGTTGTCATGGTTAATGTAAACTCATATGGATGAGCCCGATTTTGATAGGTACGAAGAATCACGTGTCTTTCTTAGAATGAAGAAAGCACCAAAAATCCATAACGTAAATGTTAGCCAACTGTTATGTTGTATGAACAAGTGAGTAATTCCTTAGTAAATATATCTACAGAGGTTACGCATAAGAACATAGAAAAAGTGACAACGATTAGGGTGCTAATGGATGAAAACAAGGATAGGGATGCAAAAATAAAATGCCTCATAGAAGAGAAGGAAAAGGAAGAGAAAAAACAAAATCATTAATTGGTATGGATGAGGAGATTAGTGATTATATTCTTAAGGTAAGACCACAACTAGAATCTCAAGTTCCAGAAAAATTTCCATCTATAATGCACTATATACAAACACTTATAAAACTGGTCATGGGGGAAGGGCCCATGCATATGCCCACACCAAAAGACTCTGCTGAGGAAGAAAAAATGGTAAAAGCCACCATTTCTAGAAAAATTGCAAGTTATGAGTCATTGCTACAAGCCTTGAGAGATGAATTAAAGAAGGTAGATCAAGCCTTGAACATGTGCACGAAACTTGATGCAATCATTAGGACAAGAATTCTTATAGAAGATAATGAAGTCCTCAAAGCTATGAAGAATGAGAAACTTGGGAGCATGGAGAGACTTGATTTGGTGGAAGAGAAGTGCAAAGTGCTTACAAGTGCCCAAGAACCACATAAAAATTGGATGGAGGAGATAAGCAACAAGATTGAAGGGAAGATGGACTATATGGAGGGCATGATTTCTAGTATAGAAAATATTTGTAGAATCTTGTAGAATGAAATGTGGAACATGACTCAAGATGAGCTAGATGTCATAGTCACAGATATCCTAAAAAAAATAGGTGAGGCCTTAATTGATTAACAGGCATTGGAGGTAGAAGTTAAGAATGAGTATACATAATTAATACTTCCTGTTACAGAGGAGAGCATTGAATGATATCTCATTATTTTGTTTGAACAAATATTCATTCTTTCATTCATTATTCTTTACTACGGAGAGATAAGTTAAGATTACCCATTGCTGTGGGTGGAAATTCCATTAGTGTGGGGTAATGTTGAGAAAATGAAAGATAGTTAATGAAAGAGCACAAGGATGGGGCGCATAGACACATGACGCATAGAAGGACACAAAACTATAATAGAAAAATGTGTGCCTAGGAAAAATATACATAGGACTTAGCAACTTTGGCAGATCTTGGCTATTTTTAGAGATAGAGTGCTGAACACGTGATCACATGGAAAATTTTAGATCATGCAAGGCTATTTTGGATTTTGCATTATTTGAGCACCATGTAGATTCTTAGTCTAATAATAGGATCTATTCTAGGATTTAACTAATAGAATATATATTATTAGCACTTGCATGTTTTGTATTCCATTGTAAAGGAACATGGCTATTATTAGCATGTAGCCTATTTTTGAAGGTGTATAGGTGGTGAAGGGAAAGTCCCCACCCATATATATATATGTATTTATTTGCACAGTTTAGACAATACCAATTATTGTAGAGTTATGTAGTAGATTTGTTAGCATGCATGACTCATGACGACATTACTATGATGTATGAAGCTTCTTTGTTTTGCAGTATTTAATATAATGGATCATATTGGCTGGATATTGGTGTTAGATGTGACTGAATATGGTTCTTGCATGGTAAATCTCATTATAATCATTGTTTAGTCAATATTTCATATGGTTTAGTTCTAGATCTGGTTCATGCACTGTGGTTTACTTGATTAACTATTATAAATATATATATATATATATATATATATATACATACACACACACACATATGCAATCATGCTAACATTCTAGACAAGCAACTCTAAATAGGGACTTGGTACCCTTTCACACTTTGGGTGAGCGCTCAGTTCAGGCTGAGTGATGTGCTAGCGCGCCTTGGGTTATTTGTAATGAATTGTAGGTTACATCATCTATATATTATGTCGTTGTGCAACTAGCATCAACTAAGTTATAAATATCTTCATGTAATTTGTTAACTGCTATAAAATATTGTAACTATGAATTATTAAACCCTAGTGAGTTCAATCTCAAAATAATATGTTGTGATAAAGGCTACCAACTGCTAAGCTCAACGTATTTGAAACCACCTGTAGTATCCAATTATTATGTGGTAGCATAACCTAGCAGGCGCTAAGCTTGAAATATCTTAATTTCAAATCTTAAATGCATACAAATAATTAAACTAATTTATATTCATTTTGATTGCTATAAAAATCTCCAAAGTCATTGTCTTTTTTTGGTTTTTTAAATACTATTATTTTTTTAGCTCAAAATATTTATATTCTTAAGTTCTTACTTTCTTTTGTTGAAACCTAGAGACTGCTAATATATTAATTTAATTTATCAAATCCTAACCACCGATAGGCTGTAAAGATTACATGGTGGCATAAACTAACAGGTGTTATGCTCAGAATATCTTAATTTGAAATCTTAAATTCATACAATAAAGTTGACTACTTTATACAGATCTTGATTGTTATACATTTCTCCAAAGTTAACGTGGTAGATTAACTTAGAGGTCAATAAGCTAAAAAAAACATGCTTTAATTTGCCAAAATGTAGCAACTTATAATATTTTAATAAAAATGGTTAGATTATTCTGAGGGGTAACATTTTTTGGCGGTGACAAGAGGATATGGCATCTACAACATTAATGGTCATTTATGACATCAATTAAGGATTATAAGCACACGACATGCAAGATGGCGTTGGGAATTTAAGAGTTTTAATGGGAAGCATGATATTTATAATAAGGATATCTAATCGATGATCTTTGGTATTGTCATGCCACACTTACCCCCTTTCATGTGTTGTGCACTGGTGGCTTTATATCTCTAGGGTGGCTGGAAATTTCACTACCCCTTTCCTCTTTTCATCTTTGGTCATTATGATTCTTGTCTCTCTGCAATGATGACATGGGTGTTGGTGGTTTCTTGGGTAACATGGAGTGTGGGCCTAGTAGGAAGAGGCAGAGAGCTATGAAAAAAAATGATGCCGAGGAATCGTTTACTTCTTGGATGGACGAGAAAATTCAAAATGCAGCTATGTGGAATTGGCTCGAGAAGGTTTGGTCGGTCGTGGAGTGATTCAAAGAAGAAGAAGATGATGATATTTTTGAGAGAATGAAAAAGCTAATGCTTGATCCGAACCAGTCAAAGGGGTGGAGGAACATTTTTGAAATGGTGTAAGGGTTGAGCACAAAAAAAATACTGTCAAACTCTTTCGGCTAGTTTATCTTGCATAAAGAGAATGAGAAGTTGGAAGAGCATCTAGTCAGCCTTCAGTATCATGTTCATGCCTTGAATTAGGGGATGCAGGTGATTGTGCATGGTTTGGAGGTAGTTACGGAATATTAAGGTATAGAACTCCCATCTTTTACAAAATTGAAAATGCCGGAATTATGTGTCAATTTGTCCTCCTCCTCAGATTAGAGTAAAGGGGACACACATTTCAAGATAAGCAATGAGGTGGAACTGAGAGGCCGAATGACCAAATCATTCCTGGAAGCATTTGTCTTTGGTTTTTTATTAAGGGTCAGAATGGATGTATGTATAACAAAGTTTATTGATAGAGGAAGAGTTTGTGGGTGAAGTGAACTTGGTTACAGTTCTTCCCCATATTTTGGCATTTATTTAGTAAGATAAGTTTCTTGTAATCATCATGGGAGTCCACAAGTGGAACACTTATCATGGACTGGTTCCTCATGTACTTTTTTGAAGACTTATCATCGAAATATCCTAGTTTAATATCTTAAAAACATGGAATAAATTCAACTAATATATATATATATCTTGTGATACATATAATGTTTGCGATACATATGCTTGCAAATTGAATACCCAAATACTATATTGTGTGCATAACCTACTGGCCGCTAAGCTCTTAATACCTCAATTTAGTTTCCAAATCATAAGTACTGCTAGGTTCCAACATTATGTGGTAGCATAATCTAGCGGGTGCTAAGCTTGAAATATCTTAATTTAAAATAACATATCATGTTTGTGATACATAACCTAAAAAATTTACTACCTAAATAATATGTTATGACATTACCTAGTGGCCGCTAATCTCTTAATACCATTATTCGCTAAGATCATATTATTATGTTTTGGCATAACCTACTTGCCGCTATGATTATAATATCTTACTTTCTTTTACTGAAACTTAGAGATTTATAAGATCCAAATATTATGTTGTGTCATTAGATAAAATATGCTAAGCCTAAAATATAATTGGGTAACTAGAAAGATTATAACGCCTACTAAGCTCGAAATATTATAGTGTGGAAGTACATAGCGCCTGCTTATCTCAAAATAATTTAATTTAATTTGTTTAATCCAAAAAACCATAAGGTATTAATGCTATACAATGCAATATCCTTGATGAAGCTTATCGTCCACTAAGCTATTCTTAGTCATAAAAAAAGTGATCTCTTGACCCAAAAAAAGTGTCTTGCATAAAAATAACCAAGCGTATTTAACAGGAGAGAAAAAAAAAGTGATCACTTGACCCAAAAAAGTGTTTTTCCTATATAAAAATCCACCTATCCTTGATTCCACAAAGGTAAACGAAGACTTCATCCAAATAAGAATTATAGCATAGCGATCGCTGGAGTAGCCAATATTTTTATTTAGATCATATTCAAAATGTAGTTTATATAAACGGTAAAATATAAATATGGAATTTATATAATAGTATATGTATAGACTTGGACTCGTTGTACCCTAGTGGCTGCTAAGCTATACTTAAAGGTAAATATATCATGTTCATGATAAAGTTGTGTACATTTAGAATCATGTTTTTCATGAGTTACACAACTATACATCTAGAGTTTTATATTTCCTATAATATTTTGGCAGAATATTTTTATATTTAGGACAAGAAAATAAATCTAGACTAGCGACCTAGAAATTATACTACAGGTCGTTAAATAAAACATGATCTACTCGTTGCACCATAGCAGCCGCTACGCTATTCCTAAATGTAACTATATCATGTTCAAAATGAATTTGTTTTATAAATCTAAATTGTTAATCTCTGTGAATATAACAACTGACAAAGAACAAAAGTGATCGCTAAGACCAAAAAAACTGATGTGTTGCCTATATAATAACAACTGATCCATAAGGTGCCAAGGAAAACAAATGCTTTTTTACAAATTAGAATTATATCCTAGTGGATGTTAGAGTAGAAAACTTTTCCTATGGTAGACTTTAGTCATAGAAAAGAAGTCATATTCAAAAGATACAAATGATAACAAATAAATTCAGAATTTATATATGGACATATAATATACGTGTAAAATCCTATATGTAATTCGAAATAGGATTGGACTTTTGTAAATATGTTGTCAAAACAACCAATTATATCGTGGTAGCCTCAAAGCTATGTTATTTTTTGGCATAGATTAACGGGCTCAAAAGGAAGAATATAGTAATTATAAAATGCATATTGATTAAAATTAGATTTAATAATATTATTGTAGATATAATGTGTTTAACTTCCAATGTACATAGCATAAAAATGATGAAGACATTACATTTGGTTAATCAAACATGGAATCATCTATACAATTTTAAATAATTAACATACAATTGAATTCTTAAAATATGTTTATAGTTTTGAATTAATTTTTTAACATAATATATTTTCCTAAATTATCTAAGTGGAAACCATGTAAAAAGTGTAATATGCATTAATTAGCGATGATTGTTTTCATTATCTTTATGAACAACATTAAACTACTTTTGGTTCTCCTAACCAAAATAAAATTAAAAAAAAGGTGACTATGTCAGAAGCTATCATTATCCTAAGAAAAATCATAGGGATGACAACTAAAAAATGAAAATGAAAATAGCCAAAGAGAGACATAGAATGATAGAAATGGGAAAGTGTTAAACAAAGATAACTACTAGACAAGATAAAGCGATTTAAATTGCTTTCGTTAACACACAAAAAAGTGAATTTTCATTAATAACAAGGCAGTTTGGCATGGAGATAAAAAATAAAGGCTTGAATGTAGAGCATGATCTAGTAGGACAAAGCAGGGCTTGTGTGGATCACAATTGAACTACCATGTGAAACACAGATATAAGTCGACTACAGAGAAACTAATAAATCCTATAATAAAAAAAGGTACACCTTTACTTTAATTACCTGATTTAGTAATATCTGGAATGATTTAATGATTTATGATATCTATGCAACCTCCATGTGCTATCTCAGTCAAATAATCATCGTGATCCATTTCACAAACTCTGTTGATATCCTCTTTTATGTGCATCCTCTATGTTCATCCTCTCTGTGCTTATTTTGTGTTCCTTTCTATGTGAACAAGATTATAATGGAATGCAAAAAAACCAGGATTTGAACACTCAGCCCCATAATCAATGGTCTGCATGTATTTTTTTAATTTTGAAGACATGCTTTTCCGATTGACCGATAAAACTGAAACCCTACTCAATATTTCTCCAAGGTATTTAATGATTTGCTTAACACATTTCATAAAATAAAATTCAAAAAGAGAAAAAGATAGGGATACAAAAATTTGAAATTTTCACTTTCCCTGTCTAAAAGCAAAAGGGAGGGCTATTAAAATTTCAAATATCCAAAAATGCAGGAGAATTCATATTTCCCTATTTTTATTTTCCCATGGTTTAAAAATTAAACATTTTTCATTTTCTATAGCCTATAATAATATAAACATAATAACAAATATATTATACAACATATAAATGGACCAAACATAGAAAAAATATATATTAAAATAAAAAAAATAAAAGAAATAAATCCTAAACATAGTTTTGAATATTATTAGAATAAGATAAACACATTTACGTTCCATTCTATATAAAAATTGATTTCTACATTGTTAGCTATAGTGGGAGCAAATATAAATTAATTATCCAATTAGAATGTGCCATGTGGCAAGTTAAAACAAGCTATAAGTGATACATAATAAGGCTAGTGATCCAAGAATGTACAGTTAGAGTTTGTGTATAGATATTTTCAAAATAAGAAACGTATGAGCCTAGGGTTTGATATGTCATTTTTGTAAATAAGTAAATAAGCATAGCAGGCGCTAAGCATAATTCTTTGTTAAGAAACAGTGTGAAATATGTCTTTAAAACCATGTATCTTATGGAAACTACATACCAAGGCTAGCGATAGCACAACTTTACAGATAGTGTTTAAAATGAGAAAAGGTATACGTAGGAGACTAGTAGACCACTATAAACTAAACTGTGATTTACGTATTTTATGTATACTTTCATAATAAGAAACTTTTGAGCCTAGGGTCAAATATGTCATTTATTTCAATAAGTAAAGGATCTTAGCCATTGCTAAGCATTTTTTTTATTGTAAACGAGATAAAATATGAGTTGAAAACTTTGTATCTTAGTGGGAACTACATATTAAGGCTAGCAATCCAAAAATATAAAGATATTATTTATATTTATATGAGGTAAAGGCAAGGAACCTAGTGACTTCTAAGTTATATAATTAAATTCAATAGGTTATGGCATTCCACTCAATACGTATAAAATCTTAGCGGTCGCTCCAAGAATTTTTTTTGGTGATAACAGATGTGAATTATACGATACAAACAATAAGTCTTGAGAGTACAACATAATAGATGAAAACACAGTAGCCACCCAAAGCTATATACCTGAAATGGTACTTATAATGTCTGGTAGTAATGGTGGAATCCTAATGACTGCTAAACTAGAGCATGATCTTTTATTTTATTCGCGGCTTTCAAATTATTAAACTGTTGAACCTGAGCTTCTAGTATGCACTAACTTTCGATAAGGAAAAAATGCTTAGCATTCGCTAAGAATTTTCTCCCACAATATCCAATGTGAATTATGTGTTTCTAACAATATACCTTAAATATAAGTTTTTATATTGATAAGAGGTAAAGGAAGGAGGCTAGCGACATGCTAAGCTATACCAATCAATTCATTAGGTTATGGCATTCCACTCAATACGTAAAAAAACTTAGCGATCGTTAAGCATTTTCTCTCATAAAAACAAATGTGAATTATATGTTACAAACAACAAGTCTCGTGATTACTACATAATAAAATAAAACATAGTAGTGACCCAAAGCTATATACATATGGTATTTATAATGAATGGTAGTAATGGTGGGAGCCTAGTGACCGCTAAACTAGAGCATGATCTTTTATTTTATCATTGTCTTCAACTTATTAAACAGTTGAACCTAATGTCCACTATGCCCCTACTTTTGATAAGGAAAAAATGCTTATAATTCACTAAGCATTTTCTCCCATAATATCTGATGTGAATTATGTGTTCCAAACAATATACCTTATGGGAACTACGTAAGGCCTGATCCCTCATGTACCTTAATCACTCTAAGAGATGAAAACATAGGAAAAAAGCATTACATACCATTAATATTGTACCTTAATCACTCTAAGAAATAACAACATATATTACTTAAAAAAATAAAATAAAGGAGAACAACCCTAAGTCCAAGTACAAATAGAGATGTAGGGTTTTTCATAGTCTTCCATTTTAGTAAGAGGCCACGAAGTTGTAGAGGATTTACGGAAGTGGCATGGTTTGAAGGGTTAAGGAAATATGCCACCAAAGTTGGACCCATCTTCAGGTTGTGGAGGTGTTGTGTCCATGTGGCAGGAGGAGAAGTTAGTAGCAGCCCCTTAATTTTCCCCAAAAATATGTTCTTTTGGGTCTTTCACAAGAAAAAATTAGGAGAAGACATTGCAAAGGAGATTGCAAGAGATTGGAAGGGTTTGAGGGTTACCATGAAGTTCACTATACAAAATTGCCATGTGGCCAAAGTTACAGTTCTTTCTAGTGGAGCTGCCCTGGTTATTAAAGCTCTGAAGGAATTTGGACATGTGATAGGAAAAAGATGAAAAACATTAAAAATAGCTAGGAACATCTCATCTGATGATGTTATTGAAATTTTGAAGGTCACGAAGCCCCAATCCATGGAAAAGCATCTTGCAGGAACTATGAAGGAGATTTTGAGTATGCATGTTTTTGTTAGGTTCACTATTGCCAATGGCAAGGATCCCAATGATTTATAATCATATATTGATGAAGGAGAGGTAGAAGATTCCAAAGGATTCATCGGTAGGAAGCCATTTTGTTTTGGGTATGTTTTATTGAGTTTTAGTATATTGGGTATTTATTTATTTTTAAGCTTTGATCAGGGAACAATGGCTTAAGGATTTATGGGTATTTCATTGAATAAAAATAAGCATGCCAAATTCAGTTATAGTGGGTTTCTTTTCTTATTTCTGAGCATGTGTGTGAATTGCAAGATTTGGAAGAAATTATTGCTCGGGAAGGGAGCCTTGAGGCTCTTTAATTTGAGGTGGTGTGAGTTGTTTCCATCTCAAATCTGCTTAGTGGCCGCTAACGGTGAAGGTTTCATTCTATTTTTACAAGGGAGTTCAGGATCTATCGTTATTGTTCTAGGATGGAGAGAAGAGGGATATGGCCTTTCATGTGAAGGTTTTGTAGGCTCACCTGTAGATTATTTTCTTGGCCTAGTCTGATTCTATAAAGAAAGACATTACTCACATTTTGGGGGTAGAATATATAGTGGAGTCATCTCATTCTTGTGTTAAATATGAGGTGACGTCCTGATTTGTGTTGTGGAGTTTGTTAGTGAGGAAAAATATTTATGAGGTAAGGGTGATAGTGATGCATTTCATCAAACCCATGCACAAAGATAACTTTGTAGAAGTGCTAGAGGAATTTGGTAGAGCTCAACATTTTCCTGACTCGGTTTGGGATATACAAATCTTTGGAGGAGTGACAAGTGATATCAGAGACATCAGATAGGATTGTGGTCTTGATGAGATTCAATGAAGAGGTGCATGTTGCCTATGCAGAAGGGCTCTCTAAAGGGAAACATCTTGATGAATTGGATCTCCCAGGTCTCTCAACGCCAGTCTTCATAGAGTCTGCGGTCATTGGGGGCTTCGTCATAAGATCAATTTTACTTAGAACTTCCTCCTTTAGATGACTCATGAAGGGGGGACTTTGGGAGGCAGGAAGATGGGTGGTCCTCACCTACCCACTTTTTTGGTTTAATTTTTATGTTATGTCTGGTTTTGGTATTAGGATTTTTTTCAAGTGGTCTCTGGTGTGGATTTTGGGCTTCTAGTCTCCCTGCATGCTTGTAGGTGTTTTTTAATTTTAGTTTGGGCTGAATGGTTTATATTATGGTCTATGTTGTATTTGGGTGGGATCCCTCTAATCCCTAGGTTTTGAACTCTTATAAAACTCATTTAAATATTTAATAAAATAGTAGCGACCTAAAGCTATATATGTATGGTATTTATAATGACTGGTAGTAATGGTGGGAGCCTAGCGACTGCTAAAATAGAGCACGATCTTTTATTTTATCACTGTTTTCAAAGTATTAAACTTTTGAACCTAGCATCCACTAGATGGTTGTTTGGTGAGAAAACCATTTATTTACACTGGTGTAGAAGTGAACCTTCTTACCTTGGATGCATGGAATAGAATGGGGAGGTTATCTAGATAATGACCCAGGTGGTAATTATAGTGGAGCAACTTCTGGGAACTATAACTTCAGCATCGTAGCTCAAATTGAATTTGTTCAAAATGTAACAAATTTTTTAGAATGTGTACAATATGATGGAAGGGTAAAAACTATGTTTGGAAAAGTTTGAACCTTGAAATCTTCATCTAAAGGCCTAAAAATGTAATTTTTTGTATTGTAATCTAAAAATAGTAAGTTTGTAAAATGGCCTCTTTTGTAATTCACGGAAGATGAACCACCTTGTCTCCCTTGATATTGGTGACCTTCCACATTATTATAGGTGCCTCTTCATATTTCTAAAATTATTATATAAATATATGTAACCCGAAAGGGAGAGAAAGACATCTCCTCACAGAGGTAGCTATTGTAATCACAGTCTTTGAGAAATTTATATACATCTCTTCTCCTTAATAGGTGCCAATGTATGAGTCCATAAAGGATAAATCAGTCAAGTTTCGTCATGGCTGTAGGGTGTGTAAGACTAAAGAGAAAGTAAGAAACAAATAAAAAAGGCTAGAGATATTTTTCAACCACTATATTTCTTGCTTAGGAATCATTTACACATTACGATGTTTTTGGACCTATAAATGTACCCAAGTGGGTAATTTTGTGTCTAAAAAAAGAGAAAGTGTGGGATAGGGAGTGCATAAGATATATAATAGTATTTGACAACGACGTTGATGAATTCTGGGAAGTATTCCAAATGCTTAGACAAAATAATATCATATCCTTGCTAGGAGAGAGAAGGTTTTGCACAAAGAGAAGGATAGAGAAAGGCATATATTACATGTTAATATTCCACCACAACACCATGAATATGATAAGGAAATCACCAAGGATGCAGTTATCAATGGTTGTTTGGTGAGAAACATCTTTATTGACACTGGCACAAAATTGAACATTCTTACCTTGGATACATGGAATAGAATGGGGATGTTATCTAGATAACGACCCAGGTGTCAATTATAGTTAAGCAACTTATGGGAATCATAACATCTCCACCATTGCTCAAATTGACTCTGTTCAAAATGCAAAAAAATTAGAATGTGTACAATATGATGGAAGGGTAGAAACTATGTTTGGAAAATTTGATCCCCTGAATCTACATCTAAAGGCCTACAAATGCAATTTTTGTAGTGTTATCTAAAAATAGCAAGTTCGTAAAATGGTCTATTTTGTAATTCACAGAAGACAAACCACCTCGTCTCCCTTGAGATTGGTTACCTTCCACATTCTTTTAGGTTCCTATTCATATTTATAAAATTATTATATAAATATATGTAACTCGAAAGGGAGAGACATACATCTCCTCACAAAGGTAGATATTGTAATCATAGTCTTTGAGAAATTTAAATACATCTCTTCTCCAAGATAATTTTGAGTACTTACATCTCTTCTTAGAGATAGATTTTCTATTTACATTCAGCACAATTTTTATTCTATCCTTTTTTAATTCTAAAGCCTCCTTGAGTTTTGGATCATGAGATCACCATTATAATCTTCTTCTAGTATATTATACATGACAAATAAGACCAGGGCCATGCCCATGGGAGTTTTAAAGGATGCAAGTATCACTATACAAGGGGCAATATTTAAGGGTAATTTTAAGGTTCTGAAGTTGGCTGAGGGAGATAAATTCCCTGTGTTTCTTGGTCTCCCATGGTGTTATGACAACAATGCACACCTGCACTTCAATAAACAGTACATTAGTTTTAAGAATGAGGATGAGCGCATAGTGATTCCTATGTATGGTACAAGGATTAAACCCTACACAGATCCCATTAGTGAGGAATATCTGAACCATATTTATGCGTAGAATGTATATTACCCAGAGTGTGTTGAGCTAACAAAGGAGAGAGAGCTTAAATGGGGAGATGTACATTTGATAAGTGAAACTATAAGCATTTTTTGTGATAACTAGGACCATGGAACATACGAAATGGTTGTTTATGAGTGTTAGGTCACGTAACAAGAATGATCAGATGAAGGATAGCTAGGTAGTTGGGGAGAACCATGTTACCAAATTATAAAGAAGAAGAAAATCCTGAATAATTCTTACACACTATGGAAGAACAACTACGTGATGAAGGAGATGGAAGGAATATGTTAGTATACTCATCGAGAGGAATGAAAACATAATGGTGGGTCATGCATAGGGATAATTTTCTCATATGACATCAAATAAGAATTTCATTCTTAACACAATTTGATAAGAACAACATTCCTTCAAAGATACCAACATACAATGGAAAATCATCTCTCAGGACTCACATCCAGACTTGTGAGAAGAATTGGTTAGAGGGAGCAGACATGCTACTGACATCCTTTTGGGTCAATAAGTTCTATTTCACCTTGTGTAGGTGTGCATGCGCATGGTATATACATGTTCAACTGAGGAAATAGATTTCCAATTGGAAAGATATGATATCAAGTATGGTGTACATCTTCAATTATTTTTCATCTAAGCCATTAATGCATGATGCCTTGTATTTTATGAAGTAAATCACAATGGGAGATAACAAAAACAAGAAGATATTGTGGCTCATTTGTATGGGGATAAATTTCCAGTTGAGAAATCCAACAGACGTGCATGGTTATAAACTAATGAGGATATCCTAGACCATGCATGGAAGGAAAAGGAGAAAGGTAAACTGCTATACCTTATTGATGATTAAGAGGTTAAATATTTTAATTTAGAACATATATAGGGTGAGTGTGAGGTCCTATAAAATCTAGATGAGTAGGCATGCATATACCATTAACCGCTAAAGATAAAAAAGGTGAATATTGTAAAAGAATACACACCTGAAGAGATGACCATTGGTGACTATTAGTCAGAAGTAGAATTTACAAAGATAGTTGAATTATTACATGACTTATAGGATCCTTTTCTAATGAGATACCATGAGTTAAAGTGTGTTCATCCTTTGTTAGGAGAGATGAAAATAAAATAAAAGGAGGGCATGAGACTAGTGCCTAAAAGACCATACAGGATGAATGTGAATTTTCACATCAAAGTAAAAAATGAGATTGAAAACATGCTAAAGGAAGGTATTATTGAGCCAATTAAAGAATCAGAAGGGATCAAATTCATTTTCATAAGCATAAAGAAGGATGAAAGGATAAGGATTTGTATGTATTACAAGTTTTTGAATAATTTTTCGTTATTAATCCTTTCCCAACACCATTCACTAAAAAATTCTTGAGGGTGAGTAGGGTGTGAGATATGTTCTTTCTCAGATGATTTCTCAAGATATCATCAATTTAGGATAGTGTACAAAGGACAAAATAAAACCACATTACAACAGAATGGGTTTGTTTTTCATACACATTTATTCCCTTTGGAATAAACAATGCACTAGCAATGTTTTCACGCATTGTTTTCCAATCCTTTGAAAACTTCATCCATAACTTTCTAGAAGTGTATTTAGATGATTAGACAGTATATGGCCTAGATAAGGATAATTTTGATTATTTTTACCTAATGTTTGAATGATGTTGACAGATTAGTATATCTCTTAACATCAAAAGATCATCTTTGCTACACCATTTGGTACTTTTTTAGGCCATATATTCTACAAAGAGGGTCTTTTGGTTGATCAAGCAAAGATTGCAGTTATATTGAGATTAGAGGAGTCAACTAACCAAAGCGAGGTGTGTAGATTTCTTGGACATACATGATATTACAAGAGATTCATCAAGTGACATGCTAATATAATTGTACCACTGGAGTAATTGTTGAAGGTTAAAGACATACTTTATTATAGTAATACACAACAATGATTTTGAGTAGTTGAAAGAAATATTGACTACCACGCCTATCCTTCAATTTCATTCATAGAGTTTACCTTTTCATGTCCATGTGGATGTTTCAAGTATAGAAATTGGAGCAGTGCTAGATAAGACAGGAGAAGGTAATGTTGATCATCACATTTGTTTTACAAGTAGGGATTTAACACATATGGAACAAAATTACACAACTACTGAGCACGAAGATTTTTCAATGGTATATGTGCTTCATAAATTCAGGAAGTATCTTCTCACCACTTTTTTCATATTTTATACACATAATATAAAATCAATGTATCTGGTCAACAAACAAATATTATAGGGTCGGATATGCAGATAGATATTATTGTTGAAGGAATTTGAATTTACATTTCTAGTTAAGCCTGATAAGAGATATTTGGAATCAGACCATCTTTCATGCACTAATTCTAGAGAGAACACACATAGTATTGATGACATTATTCCTTATGAATAGTTATTTAGGTTGCAGTGTGCACCTACAGATTTAAAAAGATATAGTGATATTCTTATGCATAGGTATTGCGCCACACAGAATGAAGACAATCGAGAATAACAAATTAGCCATACACATTGTTCCATATCAAATGATTGGGGGAGACCTATACTATATGGGTTGTAATCAGGTATTGCTTAGATCCTTCCTAACATGAAAGAGAAGAAATAATGGAAGAGTCACATAGTGGAATTATGAGATGTTGTTATGTTGGAGAAGTTATTGTGCACAAGATACTCCTTGCAAGACTATTGTGGGAAATAATTTACAAAAATACAAAGGAGTATTTCAAGGCTTGTGACCATTTCCAAAGGATTGGAAAGGAAGGAAAAAGGTATGATATTCCTTTTTACCCCATAGCATCTGCAAAAACATTCAAAAAATTGGCTATATACTTTTTTGGAGTGATTGTGTGAGCTGCGCGATATACAAGAGTGTAGAACAAAGGAATCTACCAAGGATTATACTGCTACTAAATCTACACACTTCTTATGGGAGAACATTATCAGTAGGTATGATTGTCCATTAAGCCTTGCAAGTGACATGTGAACTGCTTTTTTAATGAAATAATCAAAATCTTGTTAACAAATTTCATGGTAGCTCATCACAAAAAAAATCCCTACCACCCAGAGGATAATGGTATGATGGAAGAATTTAATAAAATATTGGACCATACCTTGACTAAAAATTTTTATGTGGGAAGAAATTATTAGTATGATAAAGTATCAGTTGTACTTTGGGTGTACAAAACTACATATAAGAGGTTAAACAAGGCCACACCCTTTTATTTTGTGTTTTACATAGAATAAATATTACATGTTGAGTTCATATTACCATCCCTATGTATTTCATGTGTAGGAGGACTTGTGGATGAACAAACAATAGGAGAGTGTGTTGACAAGTTAATACAATTGGATTAATAGTGCACAATTGTGCGATGAAACCAAAAAACAAAGAAGGAGAGATTAAAGGTTTGGTATGCCATGTACTTCAGGAAAAATTCTTGTACAGTTGGGTGATTAGTACTCCTTTATGACTCAAAGTGTGCGCACCACCTAGGAAAGTTTTTTTTACTATTGGCAAATAGTTTTTTGAAAGGGACTATACCCTTGTGTACAAAATATGGCCTAGGAGCCAGAATAGGAATGAAAACCAGAAAAAAAAAGGATCAGAATCCAAGTGTGACAATGAAGCCCAAAGTAGCCAAGAAACAAATACCCAATCAAGACAAAACAACAAAAACACTGCAAAAAAGTAGCAAAGAGACCACAAAAATACATAAAAAAAACAATCAAGAGCATCTAAAGCACCTACAACTACTTCTTGGCAACTTTGTTGATGTTGGTTTTGATGTTATTCTAGGATTTAAACATTCCCAAAGTTGTCATGTGGGCAGCGTCAGTCTTATCCAGCTGATCAATGGTCCTTTTTATTTCCTTATCATTGTCCCAGAGTGTTTCCGGAACTCTGTTGAGATTGGAGACACTTCTGACATGTTGCTCAATGAATTCCTCAATCGCACTAAAAATGGCCATATTGTAATCATGACTTGTTTTGGCCTTCCTTAACCGGGAGTCTAAGGAGTTCAGCTTCTTGTAGATATCTTCAATCTGGCTGTTATCAATACCCACCTCCTCCTCCTTCTTCCTCTTTCCTTTCTATTTTGCCGAGTTCTTAACCTCATCCTTTAGTAGATTCATATCAGCTTCTAAGGCTTCTAGCCTTTTTGTAGAGCTCTCCATATGCACATCCTAGGGACTAGCACTGCTAATATTCAGGAGGTCATGTGCTATTTCAATTTCATGAGGACCCTTCCCCACAACAAGAGAATCGAGGTTAAGCCTCCTAGATGACCTGGTGACCGGCCTGGCCGAGGTGGAAGCAAAGTGGAGGGCGGGAGCAGGAGTAGGAGGAATGGGAGAAGAAGCCTAAATGGCCAACAGGGGGGTGGTAGTAGTGGTGGCGGGGGCAGAGGGTGGAGAAATGGGGCTAGCCGCAGCAGAATCCGGCAGAGGGGAAATGAGCCTGGGGAGGAAGGAAGACCAGGATACCGAAGAAGACAAAATTTTTGTAGCAGCAAAATAAGACCCTGGTGTAAAGGAACCACCCGGGTATGCTTTTGAAACTCCAAAATGGAGCGCTCAAGAGAGTTCAGCAAATAATGGGGGAAATAAACCATGCGATTCCTACGGAAGTGGTTGAGAAAGATAAGATGTTTAACAGGTACAGTGACAAACCTCCCTTCCAAGGAAATGAACCGTATCATCATGCGAGTAACCTCATCATAAAGCGGAGGGATCGAGCTAACAAGCAGGCCCATGGTAGCATGGATCAGCTTCTCAGATCCCTCCATAAATCTCCTCTCTTCAGCATCTCTGTCAACCCTTTTGTTAAAAAAATGGTAGCCCTCCATGCCAAGGCCGGTCGCTTCAGCAATAAGCTCCTCGTTGACCAAGATCTTCTGCCCCCCATATTCCATAGTTCGCTCCTTACAATCCTTCGAAAAACACACTGATATGCTTTGATCATGTCCCTGAACCTTCTCCATGAAGTTTGTGATGCCACCCTTGCTGAGTATATTCCATAGCTCTACATTGTCCTTCTAGTTCGGGTCCGCACTAGGCTCAATTTGGCAAGGCGGACCCCCCATCTTCACAGTGCTTAACTGTTTGCAGTGAATTCTGAAATCATTGAGAGCGCTGAATCCAGCCTACTTTTTACTGTTGTAATCCGCACAATGTTGAAAATGAGAGCCGTTGCTCTTCCCACGAACATCCGCGTGCCTGCTGATCTGAGTCTGTGGAAGTTTGCATGTGGGAATAATGGCCTTTTTGCTAGCCCAATCCCTATCATCAATTACATTAATTATGTCTTCAGTATCCATGGAGCCTTGTATCCAAATTTTAGCAAGCACAGTGCTGCCCGCATGCGCAATTTCCATATCAATGTAACTCCACTTGGACTTCCCCATATACTTCACACTATCTTGATTATTCGGCAGGATTTGCATAATCATAGTTTTTAAGTCAACACGTGTGGGAGTTTTATTGATACTGATCCACGCCCAATAATCATAACTCAACTCAAGAAATTACGTGCGTATAGATATCTGCATGAATGCTTCTTTGAAGCTGCTTAGGGATGCTATTGCTATCCCAAATAGTGTGATTAACATTAATTCCATAATTAGCCAGTGCATCTACCAATTTATTACCCTCCCAGTAAGTATGCATGATCCTGATGTTATTGAATGTTTGACAAATAATTATGGACTCGGAGATAAAATCCTTGATGCTCCAACTTGGAAATGAGCACTGTTTAAGGAGATTAATGATATTTAGGGAGTCTCCTTCAATAATGAGATTCTGGATATTTTGAGTCTAGGCAATTCTCAGGCCCCATAAAGTAGATAATGCTTCGGCAAAATGATTGGTTTGAATTCCCATTTTCCTAGCATACGCACCACCTAGGAAAGTTGAGAGTACATTGGTTGGGACAATTTAAAGTAACCAATATTTTGGAAATATGTGCTTGTAAATTGCAGGCACTTGATGACATTATGTTTCCTAGTTACTTCAATGGGATTAGGTTGAATCCCTACTATAAATAAGGTTCCTCTCATTATATTTGTAATAAGACAATTTTTTCACTTAGATTAGATTTCCCCTTTCATTATAGTTCTTTTACTTTGTAAAAGTGCATTCACGCATAGGGGCTAATGTATTTTTTGAAGTATGATGCATATAGGAGAACACATACTTTAGTGTGGTATGATAGAAGGTAAAGAACACGAGTAAGGTGTATGGGTACATAGTGGTGGATTGAAAAATGCAAAGTTGCACGTGGTGGTGAAGACAAGTGGATTGTTTTGCTCATTTGGTGTATCAAATTTTCTTTCTCAATATTGTATAAAGAGAGTTGGTGGAAATGATAACAATGGAATGACAAGTAATAAAATGTGAGGTAGGAAACACACAAACAAAAAATACTTGGTTTGCAGTGCAGGGGAAGGAAAGGTGTGCAATAGGTAGGTGCATGGAAGAGGTTCTATAGTTGAGGAAGTAGAGTAGTAGTGTTCTAGAAGTTTATGCATTCCACATGTAAAAGGAAAATGTGGAAGGTTCATATTTGATAGAAAAGAGTGGGAAATAGAGAAAAGAGTGATAAAAATCTCACCTACCACACCTACCTCATTTAATGAACTCAAAAATTAGAAATCTATAAAGGGGGGGTGAGTGTAGTTATAATTCTCACCTTTTGAATAGAGTGCTTTGGTGATTTATGTGATTTAGAATGATTAATGTGAATAGAGAAATGATGACTCAAATTGATAGAACAACCAACAACCAATGTCTAGGATCAAAGCTCTTCGTGTTTGGAATAAGCGACATCAAAATAGTAGAGTGGAAGTTGTAGAGGGGTTTGGAGAATTAAAGTGTGAGTTAGGGTTGCAAGACTAGCTAGAAAGGAGTAATGGGAGCTAGGGAATGGTATATTGAAACTAGAAACTAGGAAAAAGTGATAATTTTAGTAACTTGGGTAGTTGATACCAAGGAGAACACCGAGAAAAAACTTAATATTGAGTGGTATGGGTTTATGAAATTTAGGGAACACAACTTTCTAAGTTTTCAATTTGAAAATGTAATTTTATCTATGATTAATTATCTCTAATTAATCCTAATCCTCATCTCATTATTTTTATTTCCCTAAATCATTTTAATTATTCCTAATCATCGTTAATTGAAATCTCCACCTAATTCATTTATTATCCCTAAATCCTCCATCTCATCCCTATATCCTTCCAATTTTCTATCCCTAGCTCCTAATTTAATAAACTTACCCATATATGACCTTTATTTATTCATTCTAACCTCCCACCTACCCATTTCTCTTCCCTATGCAACCCTAACCTTCCTAAGCACCCTAAAACCATAATCTGCCACTTCATTTAGGCCTCTTTTCCTCAAGTTAGGAATCATTCCACCACCCTAATGGATCTCCCCCATCAGCAGTGACCCATCCAGGTCATTGTCAACCCTATAAATACACCCTTACCCCCTCCTTTCTCAAGGATGCAACATTGATATTTTTAGGCTATCTTACAATCTTGTTTCCATCTTGAGTACTTTTGAAACTATCCTACACATTTGGAGTATTCTTGGAGCTTTTATGCATCTACGTTGGTTATTTAGGGAGACTTATATTCCTTTTCCATTTCATTTACTTTCATTATCATATTGTTATTGCATTTTGTTGTCACTAATATCTTGTGCATGTTTAGGTATCTTCAGGGGCCTCCTACCATTCTTTTTGGCCCATATTTCTATCTATAGTCTTTGTTTCAGTCATTCCATTTTCATCCATACCCTAACTAGTCTAGGTTTTTGTCAATTCAGTCTGAGTATCATTGAATCCATCCTTCATTCAACTTGTTTCTGTTATTCAAGTCTTTAGCAATATAATGTTTCTAGTTTCAGTCCACTCTGTCATTCAGATCCTATCATTTCTTACACCTGTTACTTTAGATCTATTTTCTTAGATCCCATTCACCATTGATTCCCCCTAGTCACCATCAACCAGCCCTGTCTCACTCCACTTTCCATCACTTCCCATAATTTTCTTACATTCTTTCACCCATTTTCAGGTCTAGTTTTTTCTGCAGGTGTCATCTCCAGTTCAATTCAATTTTCAAGTTACATTTCATCACAGATCCATCTACAAGGAGAGTTACAAGTATGATTTTGGTGTATTTATTCCTCATCCATCCCTATTCACCATCAATAGCCTATTGTAGCCTCGGATCATCATTGACCCCTGTCAAGTTTTCTTTTTTTTGTCATATTTGGATCATATCATCTTTTTACATCTTATATCTACTTTTTAGATTTTGTTTCAGATATTGCATAATTTTATCAGATCCATTTTGAATTTTATATTTCATATTATCAAAATAGGGTTTGACATCCATCCAAGTAAGTTCATGCTTCTTGGAACCAACTTTGTTAGTAGCCCTCTATCCTATCTACTAATCCATTTTTCTTCTAGTGTTCTTTGATTGGGCAGGTCATCAAACTTACATCAAGGAGGTTCTCATATTTAGTGCCCACCTTTTCCAATCATTTCATCACAAGGCATACCATAAACCATCCATTTTCTGAGTTATTAGTTTCCTTTCATTACTAGTTCATTAATCTGTATAGGAATAAATAAACTTGGTCAAAATTATTGCATACCCAAGTGGGACCCACCCTCTCTAAGTGAGTCTTATTATTTATTTTTATTTTCCATTTTCTTTCATTTCCTCTAACCTTGTAAGGAAGGAGTATATGTTTTAATGTGTTTTATTTCTTGTTCGTGTTACATCATGGATTACTGGATTAAAAATTTATTGCATTCTTTTTTGAAGATCAGATAAAAAGGAAAGGTGTATTCCAAGTTACATCCCTTTTTCTTATTTAATCATTTTTGCATTATAATTTACCATTCCCTTGTTTTCCTCATCAAATGACACATTTGGTTTTGGATCTAGGACAAACCCTTTCAGTATTGCTTGAAAATATAGTCTTACTAGGGGATTTAACACATTGCATTTAACTTCATCACATACAACCAGACTCACAAATCAATTTACACACCTAGAAAATCCTTACCAGGTGGAATTTTTAGGATTTCATCATCCAATAGGAAATTATTTGTGGTGTCCTGGCCACGTTATCAAATCTATATAGATTTGGGCCTCATGTACCTTTGGGTATATCGAGGACACCATAGCCACAACTACCTAAAACCATCCATAGATTTTCATTTCCTAGGTCCCTCTTTAGCCCATTTTCTTTTCTTTTTCACATCTTAAATTAATCAAGATATGTGAAAAATTGTTGTGTGACTTGCTTTCTTTAAGTAGAAACCAACATAGTTTTAACTTTGTTTTTTGTTTCATGTCATTTATTACTAGATCTCAATATAAGAAAATGGAACAAAACATGCCAAACAATGTCTCAATTCCTGCTACCATCTTAACCAACCAATGTGCTTTCCCTTCTCACATCTACTCCTTTATTCATCTCAACTATAGTCACTCAACCTATTGTCACCATTCCTCTTCTTCAAGAGGTAATTTTTTCAATCCAATCCCCATGACGAAACGAATTCTTTCCTTCATCATTCCATCTAGGCTAGACCATACACTCATATGCTTCCATCTCTTCTATCAATGCTTCTGGGCCTCCCCTCATCCCTCATGGATCTATGAATTTTCAGGAGCTTCTTGATGCAAATATGGTTTCTCTCCATGATAATATTCTTTGTAAAATAACTAACCTTCCCATTGATGGGCCTCCATTACAACAAATTTATGCTTATCACTCTAATACAGAGTCCACTCAAGTCCTTACCTCCCAACTCTATCATGTTCTTGCCAAGAGACATGAGTGAGTTGGCCAAATCCCAACATGAATTTGATCCTAATCAACCATCTTATTCCAATTCAAACAATCATCAAAAAACCACCCAATTGGTGGTTCTTATTCCACCTGATCTACCTCATGTCAATACTAGCATCCCTTCTTCCCTCCCCATCACTTCATCTTCACTTCTCTACAATTCAACCTTAAGATTCATTCTTTCTTCCTCCCATATCCAAACAGCATCATAAGACATTACCTCTCATTTCTACTTCACATGTTCATGCTAATGTGGTCATCTCACAACCTCTTCCATCTGAATCAATGAAAACTTATGCCCACCTCATCAAGGAACTATCATCATAACTCCCCTATTCAATCAATTCAAACTTCTCAAAAACCTATTATTTACATTCCAACCAATCCTATAACCAATCAATCATATGTCCCAATATCACAATAACCCACTCAATCTAACCAATCATATCACATTCCCATATCTCAACATCAAGTTGTGACTCAACCCATACAATCAAAACCCTCTAATTATGTTCCCCCTTCATCAAACCTCCATAAACACCAACACAACCTCAAAAATATCAATTATATCAACAACCCATACATCCACCTCATACACATCTCAAATTCCTATTACAACATCTCAATCCATCCAATGATCCCTTACAAACATCTACTAAGTAGAATGGCCAATATTGAAGCCATAGCTTTAGGATCCAAGACCACATTTTCTTATGATTAAATTTATAACAAACCCATCAACCCATCTGTTCCATCAAACCTTATCCTCCTCACTAGGAAATGCCTAAAAATTTATATTCAATGATAAGGAGGATCCTCAATAACACTTAAGTGATTTTAAAATGTTTTTATCTCATCGCTCTTGGTCAATACCTTATGCTATGCACGTTTCCCATGTCATTAGCTGGACTATCCTTAGATTGGTATAACAACATCCCACAACATTCTCTTTTCACATTCACTCAACTTTCACAACTATTCCTTGAACACTTTTTAATAAACATTGTGTGTAAAATTACCATCACTGACCTTTATGACATTCTAACAATATGATGATGAATATATTGCCTAATTTTTTACATGATGGCGTGGAATCATTAATCAAATCTCATTTCCTCTTCACAGACCAAGATTATTGAACTATTCTCATGATATTGTGTGAAGCATATTTCATCCACCCTCCAAATCAAATCATTTCAGACCTTCAAGGAGTTGCATTCACTATGGCTCGTAAACTTGAACATTGTGCCCTTGAGAAAGGTCATCTTAAAATTTGATCCAAAAAACCTAAGATGGAGTTCACGAAATCATCCACACATAGTGATAAATATAAAACCACACTAATGCCATTTTGGTCAAATCATCATACTGCATCCACTTCTCACACAGAGCCTCCACAATGAGCTCCTAGACCGACCCCTAATTACACCCTCTTAGGGAATCTTAAAAAATAATTTTTGACAAGTTGATGGTGGTTAACCTCATTTGAATTCCACCCATTAGAAATTTTGATGAGACATGACTTAAACTAGCATGGTACAACAAATAACACTATTGCAAGTATCACCAAGTCCATATCCATGATATTGAAAGTTGTCACAAATTTCAAAATTCTGGTCCAAAACCTTATAGAATCGGGTGACCTTCAAGTGGACAAACCTAATGTGCCACCTAATCAACCCTTGGATTTCTTCAAGCAACCTTCCCAAACCATTCACCTAACAATCATACTCAACCTTCTACATTGCAAGCACCTAACACACATCATTAACACTATAGACTAGATTTTGAAATAAACATCTACTACATATCATACACCACACTACATATATTTTAGACACATCCCTACAATCATACCTTCATCAATGACCACTATACCTACAACCTCATTGGACTTTATTATACTTCCCCCTTCATCATCTCACCTATAACTTCATCTATTAACCCCTTTCTTCACCTATGACAATTACAACCAAATCATCATCTTTACACCTACGCCAACTCCTAACCCAACTGATTACATCCACATCATACATATGAAATTAATCCTATGACTACACCATAATCTACTATACAAACCCCCATAATCAATACAAGTACAAGTGACACTTCAATCATACCAACTACACCTACAACACTTACACCCACTAATCCTAAAACCATAAGCCATCTCCCACCCCTTTAGATATTGTTAAATGCATCATGAAAAAACCACTCCCACCATTGATATTACAAACCTTTCTACTAAAACCTACATCACAAGTCTCTAGCTAAAGATGTCACTATCTCTACCAAGGAAAACCCTCCACAAGAAAAAGCTAAAAACCTTGGTATGCCCATTCAAAAATCTCTTACACATCCACATAAAAAGCTATGAGATTCCTTCCTCCTAAGATAAATCCTCCGAAGATAACTTAGTGTCACATCGCCATCCTTAGGAACATCCTCTTCTATTTTAGGGCCATCCCCTTCATCCAAAATTTCCACCACTAATAAGACAGTCAACATAAATGACCTTCTTCTAAGATCAAATCCTCCTTCTAAACTATCTACCATTTCTATGCCCAAAACTTGAATCCAATTCATCCAAATCATCAAACAAGACTAAAATTCAAACAAAACCATATTCATACTCTTCCAAATATTAAGACAAAATCAAAGCTCTCATCAAACCACCTCAAATCAAATCATCATTACCTTTATCTAAAACCCCTTCATCTACAGACCACATCATCACCTACTCCCATAGGGTATTATAGAATGATGTTTTTCATCAATTACTCCAAGCTTCAACAATCACTTTACCATCAATAAAACCCTTTGATCCAAATGCACCACAACCTACATGGTTTGATTCCAAACTATTATTTGTACATACCATTGTGCACTGGAACATGACACTGAACACTGTAGGGCCCTTCAAACCATCATTCATAATCTCTTCGACCAATGATGAAACCTTATTGTTGAGGAGGGATAAATTATTTCCCAACATCGAACTTCTTCATCAAAACCCTCATCTACTAAAATATCCAAGTCACCCCATTCATCTAAGACTTATGTCGCTATTCCACCACAACCTCAACTTCTCACAAAGAAATTCCCCCACTCTACATTGATGTTGTTTGGGTCACAACTCGTTCCCATCCCCGTGAATCCCTAACCATCCACTCAACCCAAATCCAAAGTCACTTTTTCCACTCCCTCCTAGTGATCCTACTCCATCCATCTTCCTCATTAAAACCCAAGGTCTTTATCTTAGCTTCCCCTCGGCCTGTTTCTCTTGAGAGGAGTGTTAAAAAATAACTTCACCTATCCCAATTAGGATGTCACTTTATGAACTTATCCAAAACTCCCCAGACCATAAAAAATCCTTCATTTAATCCCTTAAGTGCATCCCTACTCCTAATGATGGAGGCTCATCCCTTTGTATCTCTTGTTAGGTCCTTAGCCTTTTATCATCTATATCATTTGACGACACCGAGATTCCATACATCACACCAGAAGAACATGATCTTCCCTTTTCATCATAGTTTGTATCAATGACACCTTCATTCATCATTCCATGATCGAAAATGGAGTTAGAACGCTTATTTCACTAAATTAGCACTTTTTCCAAATCCATTACATCTAAAAAATATACTCTTTCAATATCAGAATCCATTATTGTTATTTTCCCAGACATTCCAAAATGTCAAATATTGGAATTATCTACACTCCAAAATTGGGACTTATTCCAGTCCCATCAGATTAAAAAATATACTCAATATTGAATCTGATATTGCTATTTTCGGATTCCAAAATCAAATATTAGAATTATCTGAACTTCAAAATCAGCATATCGGATTCCAAAATTACATATGCACTTCCAAAATCGCACATATCGGATTCCAATATCGCATATAATGGAATCCAGAATCACCTATATTGGAATTCAAAATCACCTATATTGGAATTATATTACTCCAAAGTCCCATATATCAGAAATGTTTAAATATTGGAATCCATTATAGGGCTAGCAGATGCTTGGCCATTATTTATGATTTGTTATGTACAGAACATGTTTCTTTTTTATAAGGGCTAGTGGCCGCTGGCCATTATTTATGCTATGTTATATACAAAAAATGGTTATGTTTTAAAGGGCTAGTGAACGCACTAAGCATTATTTATGGTTTTTCTTAGTGAAGCTCCAAAAAATAAGTTCCCTCGAATTCTGGTTTTTGATCAAATATCATCCCAAACATCTTCTCTTGTCCTTCAATGGTTGCAACAAAGGCCACAACATGGTGTTAAATTTGACACCCGTTTAGACTTTTTTTTTAATCATTTTTATCCATAAAATAGTTGCAAATCTTTGAAATAACCATCACATATGACTTGCATATTTTAGATATGACCACCAATTTTTATAGATTATTTATATATATAATATATATATAATATATATTATATTAAAAAATAATCAAGTATATATAGTATAATTTAATATTTATTTTATGAACACTGTAAAAAAAATACTATTTTACAAATTTTCAAGGGAAAGTTTTTCCAATAATTCACCACAGAAGAAGTTATTCAATCATATTGTCATCTTATAATCAGTGAAAATATAAATCCTCCCAACTTATATTTCGACAATCTCAACATTATAGAATAGAGTTACACAATACATTCATAATAACATATGAATGTATATATTATTGGAAATGTTAAGCAATTACAATCATAACAACATTATGAAAAGATAAATAGTTATTTAGCATTTTCTTGCTCCAAGTATTTGATGCCCTCTACCACATTCAATTCCTGAGACACTATTTGTGATATTTTTTTGTACAAATCAGCCATCAACCATTTATCTTTTGTACAATCTTTGCATCTGCTTTTCATACCCACCATAAAATTTTTAGGAGGGTTTCCCTTTGCACCTAATGTAATACACAATATTTTTCAAACTGTATGAAAAATCATTTCTACTCCAAAAATTTTCTAGGTCTCTTATTGTTATTCCCTCAACTATATTGCAATGTTCCTTTCCCCAAGTGAGTCTTGGATTCAATACGGTCAATTTTTTTTATTGAAGCCCATTGATATATTTTTAACATCAGCAGAAATGAGAGTGTCGGACCAAGAATCCCAGTTCACAGTATGGTGATAGTAATTTTATAAATTATGATAGGCCACCTCGCAGGTTGACAAATTTCATACCGAACTTGAATGACATCTTCTTATTGTATGTTTTGTTTATCCCATATAACAGGTCCTCCATATCCAAAATAAGTAAATAACTCTTATCGCTACCTGCAGGGAAGTAAACAAATTTTATTTTTGTTAGCCGCATATCAATTACAACCAATTGAAATAAACAACATTTTAACTTACGAATAATAGTTACCGATTGAGATTGCAGCTTGGATTACACCGCCTTTACACACTACTGGATCTGTTGATGCAAGAGCTATTTAAAATAAACAATCATCAATTCATAATCTATTTATTCCTATTGAAAATGTGAGCATAATGTATTTGAAATAAACATTAATCAATTCATAATCGATTTCATGTTGTGGAAAACTTAAATGGATAAACATAGTGGTTTCTGTGGTGATATGGTAAGTACAATATCAATTATTCTCTATATTATAATTCAAATTTAGCGGTCGTTAAGCTACGCTTATATTCATCAAAACACCCTTTAGCAGTGAATAGTCCTCAGCTATTGTTGAGGATTTGCGACCATAGGCTATGCCATCATTGGCCAAACTACACTTAGCTAGAAAACCTTTAATGAGGCTAGCCAAGTGTTTCTTTACATACGTATGAGCTGGATCAAGCCATATGTAGTTCTTTTTATGATGATGTTGAAGCCAAAACAATGTTAATTCAATGTAAGTAGTTAGTATGCAGTAGTGAATCAGTGAAACATTGTAGATAGTATGCATTGTAAATCAACAAGATATTGATGAATGTAAGGTTTTTTAGTCAAACCATTTCTGTATTGAACATGTGGATGCTTAGAGTCCGCTAAGATCTATATAGTTTGTTATAAATTGTTATTGTAGCTTACAAATGGATTTCCTTAAAATTTTTCTTCTACCCTAAGCCAAGCATATAAACTAATGTCTGTTAGTTATCATTTCCTATAAATTTGTGGGCCTTATAAATATTTTTTTTGTAAAATACACATGGATATCATATTGTTTCCTATAAATTTGTGGGCCTTATTGGTTGTTCTGCATAATCATTTATTTTCTTATAAATTTGTGGGGCTTATTAGTGGTTTTGTTTGTAAATTCACACGATTAACATACACTAGATCTGATGGCATTTTCATGGCCATTGTGCTTGTGTCCTCCACATCTGTCATTTGAACTGTAAAAAACATAACTTTGTTAAAATAATTGAAAACCATGGCAATTAAAGATAGAGCTCATTAAAACTTATTTATAAAATGATTGAAATTAAATCACCATGTTGAATTGGTTGTGTAGCGTCATGGTGAAATGGCTGTACATTAATTTTATAGATTTGTGGTTGTCTGCATAAAAAATAATTGTATAAGTAGCAATATTTAGGTTAAAATCCATTAAAAAAATCACTTGTTGAAGTTGTTTTTGGAGACGAACCTTTCTTCATATGAGAATAGTAATGTTTCAAAAACATCACTTGACTATGTGTCTCAACAATAAAAATTGAAGATAGTTTGGAATCCACCAATGCATGGAGAGTGAACACTACTACCGTAAAGCACTAGTACTAGAGAATTTACAGAACAACATCGAGTGAACATCTCAGCCCATAAATCATACAATATTTCACAAAGAAAAGGATGGATGTTTCCTTGTAGGCCAATTTCACTTGCAGTTACCAATTTTTGTGGTAGTTTCTCCATCCAATCCATAGTGACCTCTTCTCTATAATCATTGTTATTGTCATGGTTGTGCACACAAGATATTGTGTACATAAGACAAAAACATTTTGAATATCCCATTGTTATCGTAGAGTCTATAGCATCCATCCAAGAATTGATACTCCAATGTCTTTAACCTTTTCCATGTATCTTTGTACGGTGTCACTTAACATTTTTGAATAACCAATTGGTATTAGAATAATAATAATACAATCCAGCACATTGGTTCTGATAACTGTTAGAAGCTCCATTATGACATCGAAAGAAATATCACTGGCCAAATTACAAAAATCAATGATCACACATTCAACATTGAAAGGATTAGTTGAAGGAAATACTGATAAAGTTGATGGAAGCTGGAATGGATATGCACATTTACAAGAAAAATTGTCTTTGACTTTCACCCTTGCTGGTATATTTCCTTCCAGTGACATCACATAGTTGTCTAATATTGTCTGAGATGATGGGAAGAACTTCTTCCACCTCATGATATTTTTTTCCAATTTTCCATTTTTTCTTCAATATGGGAATCAAATTTTCTTTTTCCATTGCTCTCTTCACCCAACAATATAGATAACTAGTGGTAGTGTGATTCATGCAATTTAAATTTTTTGATTACATTAGATTCACTGTAGGATGTCAATACAATATTATCTGGATGCTTATTTCTCAAATAATGTAGAACTTTTTCTCTCATTTTGTTGTCTCCTTTTATTCTCTGGCAATAGTAAGAATCAAATGTCTCTACTATTACACTAGCCTCAAAAGACCCAGTTGATTTAGTATTCCTTTTCAACCCATGCAATTTTGATTTAGATGGGTCTATCTCCAATTTAGTCAAATATGTTCGCCTCAACATAGTAAACAACTTGGCATGTTTTGGAGGTGAAAGAAAACCTTTTCTATGTAAGAAATGACAAACAGAAGATGTTTTCTTGTTTCTATACAATTTTCTGAATACTGTAAATATACCATTTTGAATGTATTCTATGCATTTGAACATCCATTTTTTGTCAGAATCTATTAGAATCCCCAAATTTCAACCATATTTTGAATAGGAATATGGTCCACTATTTATGGAGGCTATGCATTTCCTGTTTCCTGAACAAAGAAACATCCAACTCCATATCCAGAATAAGACACTTATTATTTTCAAAGTCAAAGCATTCCACCTAGACACGCAGTGTCCCCAAATCAATAACTTCTTATGATAGAACAATACCAACTTCCTCATGATTTTCATCTATAACAAAAACAACCACATGTCAATGTGGTAGTTTTCAGGGGAATTAAGTTCCACAAACCATTCCTTGTCTCTTTTCTTCCAAAAAATACCCGCTTGCGATGAATGGAATTGTTCTGAATGGAGGCGCGAACAATGGAAGACATTTTACCTATATTGTAGAGTAAAATACATCAATAATTAGGTCATTTCCAAACTTTAAAGTGTTTTTCTCACATTGTTCTGTTAAGGAATTTAAATAGTACCCTAGCGGACACCAAATTCTAGATTTCTTTACTATCTATCATAACAGAGTAATTAACTTAATGGTTAGCGACCACTAGGATTTGATAGGACATCTTATGTATCATTCAATTGGTTACAGTAATTCATATTTTGTGGATCAAATCAATAATAACAAAATTATTCTAAAAGTCTGAAATCTAATTATGATGCATTGAAAGATACGAAACCATTTGCACCTTTTGAAAGTATTACATATGAGTCAGACAAGCCATAACATTATATAGATGGCATGATAGGAACGTTAAAAAATACACACTTTAGTGGCAGATAGACTTCTAGTCAACATATAAAAGAATAAACTAAAATAATTTTAAATCCATTTACACCTTTTTAATGATAAACCGTAGAGGACATTAAGATGTAATATTTGGTATTTTGAAGAGAGTTTGTGGTAGCTTGGGATTTTTTGTTTTACAAAACTATGTGATTTATGTGTATATCGGTCATACTTTAGTAGTGAGGATTAGATGCCTATAACAAGACTAATGAGCATGTTTAAAGGATAACGGTCAGAAGATCTAATGTTTGGTATTTTGAGGAGAGTATTTGAGCAACAAATCATATTAACGGAGTTAGTGATATCTCATCATTTTTTTAATATAAGACAATGTGAAATATATGTTTATCGAACATACTTTATTCATTATGTCTAAATGTCTATAACTACTCTAAGTATGATATTTTAAGCGTAGCGCTTGGTGGGAAATTCCACAATAAGATATCGAAAAAAAATGGGAAGGATTACACTTTTCCTAAATGTAAGTATGGCCTTCTTTACATAGTAGTCATTTTTCATGGAAACAATGCTCTCTATAAGGTCACCGATGGGTTAAACCTATTTGAGAAAATATTTGATTATTAACAATGTTTTTTTGAGTACCACTACAACAAGGGTCTATTCTCTCTTACTTTGACAATAAGTTAGATTTCAAATACTAATTGAAGAAATTTATTCCAAATTGTTCAAAATTATGTTAACTTATTTATAGTGCCAGTCTTCTTAGGCTGGAAACAATCTACTTGTATATACACTTTTGGCTCATATCCATGGTACAGAAACAATTGCTTACACTATAAATCCTCAAATAGGGATCAAGCCAAATGTATTGTCCCATAAAATATATTGTTGGTAACATATAATTCACGACCTTTTCGTATCGGAAAAAATTGTTTACTTAACGCTTAGTTTCATTAATTATCAAATGTAACGACACAATGGATGCTAGTTTCAACAGTTTATTTTATTGGAAATTGTGGTAAAATAATAAATCACAACCTAGTTGAGTGAATGTGAGGCTCCTACAATTACGTTCATTCTAAACACTATTTGTACAAATTTGAATCGCTAGTGTTTTTAATTGATTATAATTATACCATGTTGGTTAGAAGGTACCTGGGGAGACAATAATTGCATTACATACCATATAGAGGGATCAAACCTTACATAGTTCCCATAAGGTATATTGTTTGAAACACATAATTCACATCGGATATTATAGGAGAAAATTATTACTTAGCATTTTTCCTTATTGAAAATAAGAGCATGTGTGGAACCTTCTCTTGTAACCATTATCCTAGTAGGGGTATGATATTATCTTATCTAAGCATTTGACATACTTCCCAAAATTCATCAACATCCCTGTCAAGTACTATTTTATGTCTCACACACTCCCTATCTCATGCTTTCTCTTTTTGTATACACAAAATCACCCATTTGAGTAAATTTCTAGGTCCAAAAGTATATTAACGTGTAAATTATTTCTAAGAAAGAAAGTTAGTTGTTGAAAAATATATTTGGCCTTTTTTTATTTGTTTCTTACTTTCTCTTTGGTCTGACACACCTTATAACCCTAACAGAACTTGATTGCTTTATCCTTTATGGACTCAGACACTGACACCCATTAATGACAGTAGCACACATACACTTCTATCCATAATGAGTGCTCCTGACCCTTTATTACATTTACTCACTCTTTTTAGGTATATTTAATCTTTTGGGGATCTTTTTCGCTTATGGGCCAACCTTCCAGTTGTCAAATATGAAATTAAAACAAGGGAATCACATATATACTTAGTTACTTCTCAAAAATATGGACCAAACATTAAGCATTACTATCATCACCCAAGATTGCATTACAAAGTCATTAAAGCACTTCAAAGGCATCCATCTAGTACTCATTTAAGGGAAAAGGTTTGCATCACTTCTGCATACACCACATAGGAGGGGAATTCTATTCTATTCCATCCATAAATTCTATACATTGCTATATTATAGATCTAGCCTGATATCACTATGTAACTTGTAAAAGAGCATCCTAGGGCATCATTTCTACACACACACACATGAAATACATGGGGTTAGAGATGTAGTTCAATGCTTGGTAGTAAGTTCACTGTTTGGGTGACCATCGGGGTTAGTCTAAAGCCACATTTTGCATCTTTTTTATTAGATTTGATGTGGTTTGTGGACATGTACATGTATAAATTTTGTTTTGTAGGTTACAGGTACCCTCAGAGATCAAGGAGTGAATATTTACATACAGAAAAGAACTAATAATGAATCCCTTGTGACACAAAAGAAAGTAGTTTCTTAGCATTTACATAGCCACCAACGCCGAGATCTAGTCACCAACACCCAAGTTCCTTTTCCCTTCTAAGGCACCCCTATCATGCATCATTTATGAGTTTTAGAATTTACAAGGAGTATTACTAACACTGTTTCTAGCTCATTCAACACTTTTACCTACCCAATTTACATCCTGTTCACTCTGAAATAAGATATGTCTTCATATCTCTCCTTCTTGCTTATGGTTTCATATTTTACATGCTTTCTTGCTTGTGTCATTACTATATTTTAGCATTCATGTATTATTTATTATAATAATTACTCTAAAGTATACATTTTATTCAAATTAAATTAAATCATTTGGCGAACCCATTGCTCAAACCATACCTTATTTTTACACATTCTTTTGCTTATTATCCCATGGCTTCCACTCATGAAACCTTTACCGATGAAGATATCCATGACCTCTAATCCCATATTACTGATCACCCTCAAGATCTAGATCTCCTCTTATTCGCTACTCGTGAAGAAGCTGCTAATCTATCCAATCTAAATATTCCAATTTCTAATGACACATCTATTCATATTTCCACTCAACCTCCTCATTCCAGTATTCCACCTACCTCTACTATTCCTAATTCTATGCCTACTCCTACCAACCATTTTAACATGAATTTTTTTCCTCACACCCACCAACTCTCCTCTTCAGGAACTCAAGAATAGCTTCTTTATACCAGGATCTATAAATTCAAATCCATCAGCTACCACAGGCTAATTCATGTTCCTCTCCATCTATTGATTCCTTATTACTCCTCCACTCCCCATTTATACCCACCATTTTTGCTTACCCACTTCCTCCCAACTTCATTAAACCTAAAATCCCACCATTAATGGCCATGGTGACCCTCATGGGCATATTAAAATTTTCTATGTCGCATGTCTTGACTATGCAAATGACCATACATTTCTAGATAAGCTATTTCCTAGAATTTTGCAAGATTACACCATGCGGTGGTTCTATGATTTACCTTTTCAATTGTAAACTTCTTGTACACACTTAGCTGATGTTTTCCTTTCTCGCTTTTCCATAAATATTGGAATCAAGATATCCTTTACAAAAATTACTCAAATAAAACAAGGATCTAATGAACATATAGTTGAATATGTGTTCCATTACAAGAACAACTTATCTAAGATGAATAATGTACTTGCTAATTCTGAATTGCAAGACCTTTTTATTCAAAATATTTTACCTCCACTACAAGAGAGTGTTATCTTTGAGACCTCTCCCTCCTTTGATTAATTATACCATACACTCAAAATGCACAAAATAAAACTCTTATCTATGGGAAAATTGAAATACTATGACAATGCTTCATCCTCATCCTCTAATTAGTTTCAAGCTAAATCTAATTTCAAACCATATCTTAAGACCGTTGAGCAAAGGCTAATGCTAATGTCCTTACTACACTTGAAAATATTGAATCGCAACCTTCAAAGCATAATATTATGAAATTACCCTACGTACCTTGATTTCTATTATCCCAACTTATTGAAAGTAATCTTATTACTCTTTCACCACTACTTAATCTTGATCCCTCCCCCCCCGGTGGCTGCAACTATGATGAAAATTCATGATGTGACTATCACCAATGCGTTAGACACTCTACTAATGAATAATTTAAACTCAATAATATTAATCAAGATCTCATTGACAACAATGCACTTGAACTCCCTGAGCAATCTACTTCTTAGCCAGTTAACGATAATAAAAAGTTAAATTTTTTTATGACCCTTTACCCAAGTATGACAAACAAGCTATCGATTCTTCTGCAAACCATACATATTTCATCATGCCTCCTCCTTCATTGGGTCCTCTTGATTTCATTGTTTCTACTACTGATACACCACTTCCAGTCATTACATTCTCATATCATGATTATCATCCTACATTCTCTTTTGATTCCTTATATATCAATGCTTCTATTGGTTCCTATACTGTTAATAATACCATGATATATCCATCAACTCCTACCAACATATGCTCTGTTGCACTCCTCCTAGCCATAAAATGTCCAATGTCTAGTGTCACCTTTCTAGTCCCTAATGATTTTGGCTATGCCATGATATCCATTATGGTTGGGCCCTTTACCATGCTTATACCATTCACTATTACATCTTTAATCACAGGTTGTGACACACTCTTAGGTATTTCTTGGCTTCGCGCTACCCAAGCCTTCCCTTCCATAAACCATTTGTGTCTCACGTTCATCCACAATAAACAAATTTTCATTATCAAAGGCATTCCACCATGAATCCCATTACCTCGGCGTAATTTTGAGGCCTCTCAAATCTAAAGAAAATTCCATACTGAGATCTTCTATTCACACATTACGTACACCATGACCTTGTCATCCTCATCGGTATATTGTCCCACCTTTTTGGCCTAAGTACCCTCCTCAAGAAACCCCTTTACATAGGTGTTCACCACCTCCTTCACCACATATGTCTCCTTCACACACACATAATTTCTCTCCTACACCACCAATCTTAGAGCATTGTAGCATGGGTTTATCTCCTCAGATATTGGGTATGTGACCCTTACCCTTTACTATCATCATATAACCATTTTATCCTTTACACACTTTGGGGAATAATGTATTATCTAACCTCCCATCACTATCAAATATTCCTAGTGTATATTACTACACTTTGTGATCATTGCATCATAAAAATATTCCTATGGAATTTTAATCCCTTTGATACACAAATTGTATTATCATTAACCTATGATGCACTCTAGTTCTATTCTTCATACTTGACTGCTGAGGGTATTATTTTGAAATGAACCTCACATCCATTATACTTCACGCTCTGTGATTCACGAAAAATATTACTAGCATCTATTATCACACCACACATTACTTGATGACACACTCATATGCTATGGCTTATTCCTAAATTTTGAGAGTTCCTATACATAAACTTCATCTCATAAAAATATGCTAGATGGCACACTATTCTTATCATCTTCACATTTTGCATATTGTACCATCATACTCATACACAAAATTTGCATTTATTGGTTGCATTTACTCTTGCTAGCTTATTTTATTTACATTTTACACTTTGTTTTCCATGCTAGACATATTCTTAGTATGTCATCATCTTTCTATATATAGACATGCATGTTCACTTGGTCTTTTGAGGTGAATGTAGATCTCTTACAACTCTTTACATGATGCATGATGCTTATTACTATACCTTTTCCCATTCCCACCGATGATCCTAGGGGCATCCACTTTTTCTCACATCTTACACATTACAGGTTATATTTATACATTATTCACTACTTCTCAGAGAACCACTCTACTTTTTTTACTTTATACATGCTTTGGCATACTCTTTATCTTTCTAACATAGTAATGGGTGCTTCATGTGTAGCATTTGTCTTACATGACTATATACAACCATGGTTATTTGATACATGTTACTTTCTATTGTTTACTATTTTATGATACTGTTTGTGGGCTATGCCCTATGTTTTATATGATCATTGTATGCTTTTGGCCTCTTCAACCCTGCTTGTATTGTGACATTGTGAGTGATGTATCATGTATGAAAACCACTTTCCATGGTCCATATTTTTTATACACTTGATTGTTACATTATTTTTATATTGCATGCTAGCCACTTTTACTACTAACACATGTTACTAGCCTCCCTTGTTTTCATGGGCCTTTGTTTCTACTATGCACATCCCTTACCCCTATAGGTATACACTTCATATCAACATCAGGTCCTCTCCTTTGGGCTCCAATCTCCTACCATCGTTACATGCACTCCAAATGAGGGGGACATACATTGGGTGAAGAAATCACCCCTACAACATGTCAGAGCTATAGTTCAGAGAATCAAAGTACATAAATAACACAGGAACAAAGTCACACAATAATATGACTTGGGTCCATAACACAGAGTAGACACTAATGCTCAGAATCAGACACTAGCATATGGGTGCTCCTATCCTCCATTGGGAACTAATGTCTTGGGGTAAGAAACAATACATTTTTCAGTATAACACAATCTTCAATAGTTTACAGAGAAGTTCTACAATAACATGCACTAACCTTCAGTCATAGAATACATTCTTTATCCTAAAATAAATACAATATGAATAATTTAGAACACATCGAGATAAACAAATAAAATTGGATGGACCATTTTTAGTGATTATTATTGGGTAGAGTCATAGAAGGAGAGTAAAACCAAACATCTCTCCCAAACACTTGCTTTTTTTGTGTGAGATTGCCAAAAAAACTCGCATTTGGCTTTGAGATCACCCAAAAAAACTTGAACTTGGTGTGAAATCACCCAAAAAACTCACTCTTGGCATGAGATCGCTAAAAAACCTCACCTTCAATATATAAATCAACAATATCTAAGAAACAAGACAACTTTATATCTTTTACTCTCTTCTACATCAGGTGCACACTTTCCTTTTTAACACTTTAAATCTCTTTTACATACTTATACACATTTTTATTTGACTATCATATGTAGAACTTTGACTACTTTATTTCTCTTTTTTTTACAGGTTTTGTACTTACAAGAAGCAACTCACACAAGATAAACCATCATGCTATAATGCACACACTTCACCCCTAACATCCAATTCCCTTTCTTAGTCCCCATGTTTCACTTTAAAATCACTCCATGTTTCAATTTTCCATTTGGCATGCTATCGCCAAAACTCTTTTCTATAGGATCATAAGGTACACATCTCTTGTCTACTTTATGTTATCGAGTATTCACTAAGTAACATAAAGTGGGGGAAAATATAGACACAAAATCACACACTTAGGTACATTTATAGGTCCAAAAGCATACTAATGTGTATATGATTCCTAAGTAAGAAAAATAGTTATTGAAAACTATATTTGGAATTTTTTCATTGTTTATTAATTTTTCTTTGTTCTTACACACCCGAAAAAACCTGATGAAACTTGACTGATTTATCTTTTATGGCCTTAGACACTGACACCTAGTAAGGACACCAATGCCCAAGAACTTATATACATATTGGGTGGTCTTAACCCTTTTTTACCTTTTATCACTCTTTTCGGGTCTCTTTTATCTTTAGGGAATACTTTTCACTTATGAGTTGGCCTTCTAGTTGTCAATTAAGAATTTTGAACAAGGGAATCATATATATATACTTAGTTACTTCTAAAAAAAGGAACACACATTAAACATTACTATCATCACCTAAGTTTACATTCTAAAGGCACTAAATTGCTTAAAAGGCATCCATTTAGCAGTCATTCAAGGGACAAGGGTTAGATCACTTTTGCATACACTACATAGGAGGGTAAGTCCATTCTATTACATCCACACATGATATATATATATATATATATATATATATATATATACATTCTAGATCTAGCCTGATATCAATGTGACAATTGCAATAAGGGCATTCTAAGGTACCATTCCTACACACACACAAGAACTACATGGGCTTATAGATGTAGTTCAGTGCTCGGTAGTAAGTTCACTCTTCGGGTGACCATTGAGGTCATTATGACTCTAAATTTTGTATCATTTTTATTATATTTGATGTGGTCTGTAGACATGTGTAGGTAGACATTCTATTTTTCAGGTTATAGGTAACCTCAATGATCAATCAAGTGAACAAATATCAAGCGACAAACAGAGATCTAACAACGGATACCCTTGTAACATAAAGAAAGAAATATCAGATCCTTAGCATCTGGTCACAATTGCCTAGATTCATTTTCCCAGTGCCCAAGTGCCTCTTGCCCTCCCATGTGGTGCATCCTTGTCCTATGTTCTGTTCCTGACTTTCAAGAATTTACAGTGAGCAATTAACGACATTGTTTCTACAACCCGTTTCAACACTTTCACCTACCCAGATTCACTTCTATGTTCATTTGGAAATCAGTTAAGTCCTCTTATCTCTCCATCTTGCTTAGGGTTTTACATATTGTACATGTTTTATTTCTTGTGTCATTATTGTTTATTTAGCATTTGTACATCAATACATTACAGTAGTTACTCTGAAATATATATTTAATTTGAATTAAATTAAATCAAAGTTAAGCATTATATCCCCCCTATAGATATCTGATAATACTCATGGTTTCCTGACATATTCATACCTTCTATTTCGGAGTTATCATAATACTTGATAGGTCTAACAAAATATCTTTGGCAAAGAATTAGCATGAAAGAAGACCATGTTCTAAAATGTTCTCAAAATAGTGTAAGGCTTCTACGTAAATGAATTATTTCGAACCATAGTGATAGGAGTATTTTTCTTTACAACTTGTCCAATATCCTTCATATGTATATTGAACATTATCATTGTTGTTTGTAAGGACATGTGTCATTCCTGGCCAGTACCTGCATTATACATTTTGTATTCTTACAGATGTGTGCACCTCAAGTATGGGAATGTGATTCTACCATTTTGCCCCTTTCCACAATATGTCATAGACATTTTATTCTTCGTATGACTCGACCATCGAGAGTGATGAAGCATGGATGCACATAGTATAACGGAAGGTTTTACCTAAATATGAACCTGCCTCCATTTTCACCAATGCCTCTACCATCACTATCATTCCCTAAAATTGCAATTTTGCGTTCATTCCATGATTCATTATTTGATGTTGTTTGTCATACTTAGTAAAGTACCCTCTTTGCTATCTTGGTGCAAACCCCATTTCAAAATCCTCATGTAATGTGATCAAGTGAGATAACAACTCGAACTTATGGTATCATGTCAACGATAGTTTCTTTGTAGATCTTACAGTAGAGTGACATATTTTTTTATTTGGCACAATGGATCACGTCGTTTTCTAAATATGATGCGAGTTTTCATGGTCCTATGATGGAGATAGCTTCATAATTTGATTTCTAGGACGTGTTTAGATTCCTACTTAGTTCAAATGCACATTGAAATATTCGATATGTTGAAATACCTACACAATCTATTACACCATCAATAATGCAGGGCAAGGCAATGTTACTCAATCAAGAAAAGGATGATATCTTCTCCATTTTTTTTTCCATAACTGGAATATGTTCTGGAAGGAATGAGGATGGACTCCAGTATCAACGCTACCAGATCTGCATTTAGTGTGTAGAGATAATTCAAAAGGGGACCTCGCATAGATGAATGAGGATGTTGGTATGTCGATAACACCCTTCTAAACTGATGTTAATAATCTACCCACGAACCATTGTGCATTCCCTGGATAATAGAGTTGGGAAATCATACAGGATTTTTGACACGATCACAATATGGCCATTCAAAGCTATGCATGTGATTTTCTTGATCAACAGGTCAACATAGCACTCATTTAATGTCCTTGAGTGGAGTCCCTAAGGACATTTGGGGCTCACACTCAATAATGTGAAAGACTACCAAGAAGGTCAGTCTCATAGCTGAATGTCATAATGACCCCACACATGTCACCACTTTGGATGCATAATTCTTATACCATCTCTGCACACATGATCAAATCAATGAATAGATAGGGCTTCGAAGAAATAGACATCTTCTGGGCAGGTTGGATGTGATCAAGTTGTTCCCATTAGCTGACCAGTATGTTGTTTTCATGTTGTTTAGTTACATGTTATTATCCATGTCTTGCTTTTTCTTAGTAGTTTCTCTTTTGACTACTATTGTGACATATCATAGTAATATTTGGATTCAGATCATTACGGTGCTACTTTTTCATTGTTTATCTAGTTGTCTCCCGAGCCTCTAAACCTCCATCAGGGTTATTGTACGTACCCTTAAAACTATTTAGCCATTAATAAACCGCCGGAATTCGATTGTTGAGACAAACCCCAATGATGGACTAAGACAAGTGACAACTTGCAAGGTATTCATTTTACCTTTGCAATGTTCTTTTAGTATACGCTTGTATGAGAGATATAGCCCTGCTAAAGCCTCCACATGCTAATTGTTTATCCCTGTTCCCCCCCCTGTCTTATGGCATTGATGTGTCTTCAATGATAGAACATGTTGTGCCACCGCCATTCACGGATTTGGTCATTTTAATTAAAAGCTGTCATATAAGATTATTTTTATGGTCCCGTAAACTGCTTTTTTAAAAATGTTGGCAGTATTTGTTCACGTATTTCTTACTTTTATTTATTTTACGATCGCATCAAACGTAAATCTTCAAATTTACACGCTTTCTTCAACCACTTTGGCTTGCATAAAAAGATTTATACTCCCTGTGAATAGTAAATTGGTTACAAACTAATGTTCTAGAGGAAAAGAATATAAAATGGGAGTTACCCTCTAGTAAATGGCATTGGAATATAGAGAAACAACACATTTACCTTATTGTTCAATTTCCATATGATTCAAACTCGTTATATCATATTCTCTTAGATTGATTTTGTATGCAATTCCTCTTCTGGTAGACACTTTAGGTGACTAAAAAGCATGATTTTAAAGAAAGAACAAGTATATCCAATATATGGCAATTTAATGGATTTCATGATTATCTTCTTGAATCAATTCTCATCTTCTAATATGCTACTCGAATGTAGTATAGTTTACATCTTGGGATAGCTTCATTACATATTGGATTACTAAGTATGTTTATTGAGACTTACATGATTGTTTGGCTTTCACTTATGCATTGTAATTGTGTATAGATTTCTTTTTCACTCGGTACATCTAATTGTTGTCATTTGTAAAATATTTTGTTCTCATTAATTGCATATTTAAGCTTTATTTGACTGTAAAGTCATGGTGTTTGGTAAAAACAATCATTTGTATTCGTGTTCATACTTTCCAATCTTGATTTGTACATTATTCGATTGCTATCTTCTGTTGATATTATCAATAAAAACTAACTTTTTGGATTAACGAGATACATGGAATAAAATGATGGAATAATCGAATACTCGTTATTATTGTTTTATTCAAGTTAATCATAAATATATCTTGAGTATTTATGACTATTTAGAATGGATAAAATTTATGTTTTATTTATAAAAGAGCATTCTAATTAGCACTAATTTTATATACAAATATAGTAGTGAACTCCTTCATTTAACTTAAAAGTTTCACTCTTGATGGCATCCATCTTTCAGGGACCCTGTAATCAATCATAGTGTACTCTGAGATAATGTGATTCATTCCTCTTTTTCCCCTCAAGAAGGATCAAGAGCCTCTTCAATCGACTTCATTATGTTGAAGAGGCTTCGATAACATTTTAGGATAAAATCACAACTGTTATTTGCAAATAGCCATACCAGTTTACTTTGTTTGTTTTCATTCTGTTTCTAGATTAATTTTCCATTTTATAAATATACTAGAGTAGCTTCTCTTCAATTTCATTGAAATACGTCATTGAAAAATACAAAAATAGCAGGATGCTTGCATAATGTAAATACCTCTTTTTGTAATCAGTTTATTAAATGTTAGTTAAAAGTTGAATCATTTTGTATGAAAATCACAGGACCTAGAGAGCCTAGAGAATATATATTTGAACCCATAATACCTCAACCAAATTTACCCACAACATTAGCTAATATAGATCAGGACCTTAGGATACAGGTCTTTTGAGCAAGAAAAAACCTACAAACAATTAGTGAACAAATGAGAGGATTAAACATTGAAGACAACAAAGCTTACAACTTTTGGTCAAATCATCCTAATTATAGATTGCCTTGATAAAACATCTAAATGACCATACAAGGATTTGAATGAGAACAAGCATTTGGTTACGATCCTTTGGTTCCACAACCTAATGTAGGAGACCTCCTCATTGACACAGGTCACTTCCCACGTATCCAACAACCAAGAAATAGGATCTTGGTAGAGCTTGACATCTATTGGAGTCTCCGAGCAGCCATTATATCCGAATGAGCCATTACACTAATCCAGGTTAGGAGGTCCTTCTTTTCCTTAGATTCGTAGATTCCATTATTGCGTATTGAGGATTTAAGATTACTTGATTAGCTTATCCATATCCATTCACCTTCAACATTCACCGGCTGTCTCGATATGACCTCAGGAGGTCGGGTATGAGGAAAAGGTACTTGTAGATTCCCATACTCACATGTCACTTTTCCATCATACAATTACCTCCACTTGGGGGAGGAATAGAGCCTCATGAGGATCCCATAGTTGGAGTGTGCCATGGTCCTATGGAAGATGGTCAGTGCACATGTGGTATAAATAAACTGCACACCAAAAATCTATCCTTGTATCCCACCTAATGAACTACTTCCAGTGATTCACATGCCAAAATTTTTTCTTGATGTTGCACCTATTGGATTACTTATAAAAAAAAATCTACTGATAGGTTATAAATTCCTTCTTAATAGTAGTGGCCATTGCCATGTGCACTACTTTTATCTACTACACCTCTTGATTACCTTCTTGTTCTCCATCATTATTACCATCCTCTATATGAACTTCTAAACCTTGAGTGTCATATGTAAGGGATAAGGTTCCAGGGTGGTCTAGATGTGCATCAATGACTCCCAAATATTCACTAGACTCATTTCCTCTAGATACCGATGGGGTCCTTTTGTACTTTCCCAATATAAGAGGGATATAGTCCTATGCGATATCACTTTCAGGGTTCTAAAGACTTCCACTTAACCATAATCCTCTTGGTCTTAGATCCTCTTCAACCACTTCTTCTCTTTCTACTTCCATCTAGACCAACATCATCCTTTCCAACCCCTTCCCTCATCCTTCTATGCAGTAGATGTTTAATTAGCCATCACTAAGTTTTCAAATCCTAGTTTGATAATCAAGATTTTGATAGCAAGTGGAAGTGCACATGATTGTGATCCTCTAGGCTTCCTAAGGAACATGACCTCAACTTTCTCTAAATATAAATAAGTAGAGATCACATATTCCAAAGTGTAATTATTTAAGATGCCTTCCCACAAATGATCTACTATGTATATCCATAGTGCATCCAAGTCAACCAAGGTCTAATACCTACTCTTACTCTAGATTTACTTCCATTTGATCTTACTTCCTCTATTCTACACATACATTGCTATCCATTCATATAATTTCCATGGAAAGAAGATGAATAATGTCTCATAAAGTTTGTCATACAATCTTTTTTCGACCCATTTACGTGGATTAAAATTAATTCCAATGTTTTATTGTTACATAAACACATTTTCTCCATTGTGCATCCACCTTTTAATGTTCTCCAATGATAAATGAAATTCCATAAGGTCACCACATATTGAGATCCTGAATGAAATAAGGTATCAACAATGGAACCAAAATATCACTCCATATTCTAGGTTCAATGTAAGGTTGTCAGTTGCAGTGACATATCACCTACGCATAGCCTAAGTTATCACCCAAAGTGCACACAACTCTAACATGTCCCTCCTTGTTTCTGACTCCAAAGATGCATTCCTACATCCACATTTAACATAAAATGTAAATATATAATATGAATTGCTGTAATATGCATAGAGATAATTGATCATCAATGAAAAGGAGATTTGTATTCAATATAATCATGATGTATTAAAATATGATAAAGTAAACCTCCATTTACATACTCACGTGCAATGGTAGGAATCACACATGGATTTGTAGACACAAAATCATACAATTATGTACATTTCTAGGTCTTAAAAGCGTAATTTAATTCATATGATTCCTAAGTGAGAAAACTAGTAATTGACTATCATCTTTAGTCTCTTTTATATCTTTATTTGCTTTCTCTTTAGTCTTGCATACCATATAGCCTAGTTTAAACTTTATTTATTTATGTTTCATGACTTTGGACACTAGCGCCCAGCTAGGATGCCAGCGCCTAGATGCCCTCATCCCCTTTGGGTGCCCTAATCTCTTTCTATATTATTCACTCTTTTTGGGCCTATTTTATCTTTTGGGCATCTTATTTTCTTATGGGTCAGCCTTTCAGTTGTCAATTACTAAATTCAAGTAAGGGAATCATATAAATACAAAGCTATGTGACCAAAATAAAAGACAAAGCTCTAAGCATCTATTATCATCACCTAAGGTTACATCCAAAGGCATCTAAGAGCATCAAAGCCATCCATTTAGCACTTCACCCAATGGACAAGGGACTACATTTTCTACATACACAATTCATAGGAAGGGGAAGTTCATTTTACTCCATCCACACATCTATTTACATTGGTACATCTAGTTATCACCCGCTATCACAGTGCGCTTGCACAAGGGATTCCTAGTGGCACGATTATATCACACATGCACACACACAAGAACTACATGGAGTTTGAGATGTAGTGCAACACTTAGCTTTAAGTTCACTGGGTCGGGTGACCTCTAGGTTCAGTTTGACTCCCCATATTACATCTTTATATTTAATTAGGTATTTGATGTAGCTTTGAGGGTTTTACAGGTCATCATACACTTTGCATGTTACAGGAAAACTCTGCGACAATCATAGTGTGACATACAAGATGACCCAACAACGACTACTCAGTGACCATCTGTGTGACACCAAAAAAAATCAGGCTTCTGAGCCTCTTTCATAGTCACAAGCATTCCCAAAAGCAAAATCTAGTGACCAAGCATCCTTCAACCAGTTCAAAGACACCCTAGTCTAGGCCTTATTCGATAGCTCCAAAATTTATTGTGCACAATTGCGATAGTCCTACCCCTTCATGTTTCATCAGTTTTCTCCAATCTACACCAATACCTGACATCAGGCACAAATCAGTCTAAGTCCCCCCCTACTCTCTCTTTACACCTAGGGTTTCATATTTATCTATCTTATTGCTTGTGTCAAAAACTATACTTTTGCATTTATTTATCATACATGACTCTGCAATATTAGGGTTTTACATAATTCTATATTTTGTTAAATCTTTTGGTGAACCCATTGAATCGAAACATTATAGGATCCTTCACTTCTAGGTATTTTTCATTTATGAATTTATGCATAGCTGTAACTCATATACCCTTTACCGATGAAATCAACTTTACAATCTTAGATGCTCATCTTACATTGAACATCCGCAAGATCTGGATTCCTCTAGACCTATGTCATATTAGTTCATGAGGAGGCTGCCAATCTCTAAACGATCTTAATATTCCTATCAACTATAGCTACCTACTTCTATTCCTATTGATGACAATCAACCTCCTCTTTATATCCACCCTTACACCTACTTAACTAATGCTCCTTAGTAGAGTACTAGTTCCTAATCCCATCTAACCACTTCACTCTACCTTTTATTTCTCACATTTCTTCAACAAGTTAGTCTTTTGCTGGCAAATCAAGACAGTTAAAAATCCATCTCTCATTTGTAGTTATGATTCTTATCGATAATGCCCATGCATAAGCGAGCTATCACCTAACCTCTTCCAGGGTATGGCCTAAAACTATTCCTAAGGTTTTTGTATTGATTCAAAAATCTCATACAATATTCTTACTTGATCAATTGCCCAAGGCATGACACTATGAAAGCTAGTACCTGCTATAGTTTAACAGTGATTTAAATTCATACATGATCATTGTGCATGTACTACTCTTCCTGACCATGACCATTGGGGGATTACAATCTAGACCCACTCATTTCTCTCCCTAATGCATTTATCTATCACAATGATGGTCATCTCCACCACTCATACTACATATCTCAGATCAGTGATTATCATGCTACATTTTATTCTAATACACCTACAAATAACATGCTTCATATCCAAGGATCTTATAATGTGCAATAGACACCATTCTATTTGCTTCATCTCATCTAAGATCACTATGTGTTGCAACGTGCTTCCTATTCACATGCTCTCTTGTTGCATATCAACTATCTCTTACTATCCTCAAATTTCATTCGATCCAACTTCCTATGAAACCATTATGCCTTCATCATAGCTTAGTCCAACTTGGCTTACAGACTTGATGATCTCCGCACCATGCCTCATGTGCCCTTCACTATGTCAGGCCCCTGTCATTTTTACTGCTATTTATGGCCTTCAGGTCTTCAATTTATTAGATCTTAGGTCACATCCTTGTTACTCTCTAATGCCACTTGGATAGTCTTGGATTGATTATATTGGTGGAATCATTTGTGATCCTAATCATACCAGTATCACATTTCAAATTCAAGTTCATCCGCATTTCTATTTACAAGTGATTAATTCCTCTGCACACTATGGTCACCAAATCTCACTCAATGAGGTTTATACATGGTTGCACTCGCTAGAGCATCTAAGTCCCTGATGAATACTAATCAAATGGGCTAAGGCACAATTCTATGCTGACCTGGATCTCTCCTAAATCGCACATAATCCCATACTCGTTATCTTACCAAGTCTCTAATCTAAGTCCAATTGGCTATGATCTTGAGCATGGAAGTCCCCTACTCGGGTAGCCCCTATCACATTGAAATTTATCCACATCATAAACGTTGGGGGCATCCTTCACATAGGTTCTCACTCACCTAACATCATTAGGTTTCTATAATTTTTCCTATCACACTAGGTGCTGATTGACCTCTAATTGGTCTCATCTCTCACATAGGTGCATGATCCATACATCTTGGCTATCCTTCATCACTTTATGACATCACTAGTGCTCAGATTCACAACTTGATTGTTGAGAGCATGACCACACACCTTTAAACTCACTTACTACATCAGGTGGAGGCTCTTCACTTTCCCAATACATATTTCATTGGATTAGCTTCACTCAAAACATTATAAAAAAATGGGGGACACTCTTGCTTACTAAGGTTCACACTTGAATATTGAGGGCATACTACATCCATGAACCTCACACACTTCATCAACTTCATGATCTATGTTTTCATTACACATCTTTCTACACATCTTTTATTTTCAAACCATTACCCTATGACACACTCTTGTTCGATGGTTCATACTTGAATGTTAAGGGCATACTTTTATCAAATGAACCTCACATCACTACACTCTTCACACTCTATGTTTAATTATACTATCTTTTAGTGAAAATTACCAAACCATTTCCCGATAATGCTCTCTTGTTATCGATGGTTCATTCTTGATTATGTCAAGGTGTCTTTTATAAATGAACCTAATCTCATTCTCATCCAAACATTCTGTTGTGGGGTACATACTGATCCTGTCATCATTCACATTTTTCATATCATTCCAGTCACACTCATACATTGCATACAACATATCTTAGTTGCACTTATTCTTACTTGCTTATACTTCTTATATGATTCACTTTACTTACTATGCTAGTCAAATACTTAGTATGTCATTATATTTCTATACATACATATGTGTGTTCACTTGGTATTTAGTTGTAAATGAAGAATTCCTACAAATATTTACACAAAAACAATGATACTTGGCATTGTACCTCTTACTAGTCCCATCGAGGCTCATGTGGGAATCTACTTTCTCACTCACTACAGGTGTTATCATTTCATTATATGTTACTTTCTACTTTTACTAGCACACTACTTAATCTATCGATACATACATGTCTTGACTTACTTTTTTTTATCTTTCTAACATGCTAACAAGTGCTACATGTGCAATATTTGTCTTGTAGGAACTATTTGTCACCATGGTTATCTAATACTTTTCTTGCTACTATTTTTCCATTGATTGTTATTATATACTATTATTTGTGGGATATGCCCTTTGTCTTGTATGCACAATGTATGATTTTGGTCACTTTGGCCCTGATTGTCTTGTGATATTGTGAGCAATGTCCCATGTATGAAACCCACTTTTTGCGTTCTACTTTTATTTGCATTATTTCTTGTTTACATTGTATTTTATAACATTCTTATCACTTTTTATACTAACACATATTTCTAGCCACTTTGTATGTATGTGCCTTGGCTTCTACTATGCATATTCCCTCCTCCTACATGGTAACAATTTCATATCAACATTAGGTCCTCTCTTTAGGTTGCATTCTCCTAGTGATGTTGCATGCACCCAAAATGAGGGGAGTATACATTGGGTGAGTCAGTCACCTCATACAACATCTCAGAGATTCAGTATATGCCTGCATAGTACAAGAAAAAAAAAGATACACAATCACAGAATGACCCAGATTCTAACTTAGGTCCTCAAACGAAACACAAACACCTAACGACCAAAACTAGATAGTAGCACCCGATGCCCGTGTCCCCCCTAGGTGCCTATGTCCTAAAATTTATCAAATTAGCACAATTTTCAATACTTCACATATCAGTTTTTATAGTATAGGCACACTCCTCTAGTAATTAGAATGCATTCTTTCTCCATTTTCTACACAATTAATACAGAAGTAAAATGATATAACTCAGAACTAAACACGGATCAAACCATCTACATTGGTGTATAATTTAGGAAGTAATCATGGAAGGAGAGTAACACTAGACCTCTCTCCCCAAAAATATTTTGCCGTGGCATGAGATCTCCCAAAAAACTCGCACTTGGCATGAGATTGCCCAAAAAATTCGCACTTAGCATGAGATCACCCAAAAAAACTCGTTCTTAGCGTGAGATTGTGAAAAAAACTTGCTATTGGCATGAGATTGCCCAAAAAATTCACTCTTCTACAACATTTTAAGGAAATTTTCTATCCTTTTACACTCATGATCATCAAGTGTACACATTCCTTTTACTACTTTTTCACATTTACATACTTTTACATGCATTTACAAAGTTTTCATAATACATGAATTTGACTACACTTTCGCTCTTCTTTTGCAGGTCTGTCCTTAATACACAACAAGAAACAACCCTACATAAAGTACAACATCAAGCAAAAAAATAGTTATAACACATATGCTTTATCCCTAGGGTCAATTCCTCTTTTTTAGCTTCCACACTTCATTTTTTTATCACTCCACGCTTTTACTTGTCTCTTCTATACGCTATCACCATCACACTCTACATGGTTATTAGGTACACATCTCTTGTCTACTTTATGTTATCAAGTATTCACTCAACAACATAAAGTGGGGGAAAATGTAGACACAAAATCATGCACTTAGGTACATTTTTAGGTCATAAGAACATATTTGCATTCATATGATTCCTAAGCAAGAAAACTAATAATTGACCGCTGTCTTTGGCCTCTTTTCTATCTTTCTTACATTCTCTTTGGTATTACACACCCTACAACCTAGTTTGAAATTTATTGATTTATCTTTCATGTCTCTGAACACCAGCACCCAGTTAGGACGCTAGTGCCCAGGCACCCTCGTTCCCTTAGGGTGCCCCTGACTTCTTTCTATCATACTTGCTCTTTTTGGGCCTATTTTTATCTTTTGGGCATCTTATTTTCTTATAGGTTGACCTTCCAGTTGTAAATTATGAAATTCAACCAAGGGAATCATATAAATACAAAGCTATGTGACCAAAATAAAGGACCAAACACTAAACATCTATTATCATCACATAAGGTTGCATCCAAAGGTATCTAAGAGCATCGAAGGCATCTAAATAACACTCACTCAAGGGACAAGGGACTGTATGTTTTGCATGCTATTCATAGGAAGGGGAATTTCATTTTTGCATCTACACATCTATTTTAATTAATACATCTAGCTATTTCCCGCTATCACGTGCACTGACAAAAAAAATTCCTAGGGCACGATTCTAGCACACACACACACACACACACAAGAACTACATGGAGTCTGAGATGTAGTACAACACTCAGTCACAAGTTCACTTATTCAGGTGACTGCTGGGGTCATTTCGAATCCCCATATTACATCTTTTCTTTTTTGGGATTTGATGTAGTTTGAGGGTTTTACAGGTCATCATCTCTTTACAGGTTACAAGTAAACTATGCCATCAAAGTGTGATATACAAATGACCAACAAAGACCATCTCGCAACACCAAAAAAATCATGTTCCGAGCTCTTTCACAGTCACAGGTTCCCAGAATCAGACTCTGGCACCTAGGCACCCATGACCTAGTCCAAACGCCCTGGTCCAAGATTATCCAATAGATCTAGAATTTATTGTGCATAGTTGTGATAATATGACCTTCTCATTTATCAGTTTCTCCAGTCTCCACAGTCTCGAAATTCGGCATAAATCAACTAAGTCCTTCTCTCTCTCTTTTACACTTAGGGTTTCATATTTATCTAGCTTATTGCTTGTGTTAAATCTATACTTTAGAATTTATTATCATACATGGCTCTATAATATTACTGTTTTATAAATTCTATATTTGTTAAATAATATATCATAGTTTTATCTTTCTAGCACACTATAGAGAATCTCCAATTAGGTATAGGAGCACTCGGGTGCTCCTATCCCCTTTAGGTGCTTATGTCCTCCTTTTCTCTTTTTCTAATATTTTAGATGTTACTTCTTTCTTGTCTTCTTTTATCACCATTAGTCGGCCTTTCACTTGTTAAAGATGAAACTTAAGAAAAGGAATCATATATATACACGTGTTATTTAACCTCATTAGTGGGGAAAGCATTCAAGAGGCACATATTGTTTCCCAAAATACCCCCCTGGCTATTATGACAACCTACAAATCCAATTTTAAACGTGGAAAAAATATTTGCTATAAAAGTCGCAGAACACTATGACTTAGTTTCTTCTGAGGTTAACAAAATTAGTATTCCACATACTCTACACGTCTACAAAATAAAGTGGAAATTGAACTCAAGAGTTAGGTGGAATCTGGGCTTAGTAAAGGCTGCGATGCAAAAGAGAACATGTCACAAAGAGCTGTAAATTTCACAAGAAACTAGTGTTTCGTGGACTTTAAGAGTCCACGGAATAAAGGGAAACATGGTCTCCAACTTTATAAAGTTGCATAATAAAGAAAATGCCATGGGAGCTTAGAAATTCCATGAAGCATCTAATGGAACACGTGGAGGTCTAAAGGTCACAAAACATTGTGAAATCCATGTAATGAAGGATTAATGTTCCATGGCATAACATGAAACATAAGTTTTCCCAACAAAGGGTTAATCTTTCATGGGGTTTGACTTCAAATGGAGGCCCTGAAATATTAAAATGATGCCAAATAAAGTAAATTCAAATATTTTCCACAAGGTAAAGAACAAACATAGGGAAGCCACATGATAAAGTGGTAATGGTTTTTGAGGCTATATATTTTAGGATGGAGGTATAATTTGCACAAGATTGGTGGCATTCAAACTGTTTGAGTCTAGGGAAACATTTTGGCATAAGAAAATGTAGCATTTGATGCCATTTGAGGGTCACAAATGTAAACACAGGAAAAGTGGGAGAAAAGTGCAATTTCAACGAGATCAAACATCTAACCACCTCACTAACTAGAAATTAATATTTAATAACACCATGCCTCATCATGTAACTTTGATGGTACACAAATTAGAGGAAGAAAGGTTGCCCATACTTTGTACAACAAAATGATGGCTCAAGGTCCTTGGTGGGAAAATTTATTTCATACTGAGTTGATTTCACATTTTCCCACTCTTTCTTTCTTCCTTTCACATTTTTCTATAAATGTAAGTGCTCTTGCAAGGGAAAATGGTTCTCTTCCATGGGATTGGTAGCTATTCCTTAGAGATTTACATTTTTCATGCCTTCAGAACTCTACAACTACATTTTGTAAGTTATTGTTTAAACCTTTGTTTTGTACATGCAAGTGAAAATGTTTTAATGATACGTAGTTGTGGAATATTCCTTTAAATATCTTCTATTTGATTTGAATATCTATCCCTCTTGTCATATTTTTAATTTATTAACGCGTCCCTTGTAAAAAATCGACGTTTTCCTTGGATTCTTACATGGTGGTCATACTTTTCTCTCTACAGGTCATATTTACACCTTGTTCTAGTTTTGTTGTATCACCTTCATTCATTTTATAAATTTTTCCACTTTCTCTCAACCTTGGATCCTATGAATTTGTAGTTTAAATTTAGTTTTATTTGCATTTGAAGTTTTAGGTTAGTTTTTAGTGGGTTTAGATAGAAGGAACGATCCTTCTCCGAAGGTTTGTCTCACTTTGCAAGTCCCACACTTGGAGACAAACCCATTTTCACCAAAAGTGTTGATATTCATCCACGAGCATTTAGAGGATGTATATTTTTGGTGATAATAGTTTTGACATGCTTAGTGGGACTACATTGTATTAGATTTGATATCATATCTCCATGAGTGATGTGTGCTTGGTGATATTTAATCTTGGAGGATATACATCAACACATATGCCAGATCCAATCATCATATCTGCTGGTCCAACCATAAAATTTTCTCTATCTTATGAGAAGATTTAAACAAGGAAAATGATAGCAAATGGAGAGTCTTTTGACTACTTGCAGTTGTCACCAAGGAGAAGAAGAAGAGGTAGATCAGTTCAGAGATCACCATCACCTCCAAACAAATTTATGTTTACTCCTCTTGGTAGGCCTTTCTTGCTATCTTCTAGGGTTCTAAGACCCATCACATTCATAGCCCACCAAATAAATCAAGCATTTGTCACATTCAATGGAGGGATTTATCTACTTTTGGACCAATATGATGACATTCTAGTTGCAAATTTGAAGATCATTCCTTTTTTCATTGGAGAGAACACAAGAACTCCCATATAACATATTAAAGATGTTGCAAACATATGCTTAGTTTATCACATCACACAAGGAAATGTAACAATTAGATTATTAGTGGCTTCTTTCAAGGGAAAATATCGACAGTGGTTCAGGGGCTTGAGAAAAAATTCTATTACCACTTGGGACAAGTTAGGGAAAGCTATTTACAACCATTTTGAAGATAAATCAGACCATCTATCTTTGGTGAAGCAACTGACAAAAATAAAGAGGACACCTAATGAGATGATGACTAATTTTAACATCATATTTGAGAGGACATGGGATAGAATCTCGTAAATGGTAATACCTACACCTTAGTATGTATTTCTTTAATATCTAAGGGCTTTAAATAGTGAAATTTCTATCATGATTTATTCTATGGGGCGTATAACCTTACCAAATGCAAATGATATTGCCATTAGGGCTGAAAATAGTCTCATTTAAGGTGGGAAGCTTTCCGATAGACCTCTAACAACCCTATTCCTAGAGGTAGGAACATCCATGCCTTATCAAATCCTTGATTTAGCCCATATTTCATCCCTAAGAAGCCAAATATCAAGTCAAGAATCTACCTCTACCATCCCTTCAAATAAGTTGCAGGAGGTCATGAAGTAATTGCAGAATTTTTGAAATGAGTTTGTATCCTTGAAGAAGCAACAAACTCAAAACTCTAGACCTTATCAGTCTTCATACCAACCCAATAGGCCTATTTATCCACCAATTATGCCCCCATTCTAAATAGTTACTCAGAATCAAAATCAAATCAGCCATGCAAAGATATTCCAGTCCTATAATCTTAATGCAACTAGCTCAATTAAGGATTTGGTTCCAGTACAAAATAATCTTGTACAAGATTATGAGTGGTGTTTCCCTTGTAATCTTCCACACAACCAAGAAACCTACCCTATTGAAATTCTAAGCCAATCTTTGATGGTCCAAAATGCATCCTTCTCTCAAGGTGCATCCACAGAGGAAAATCAACTGCATGAGACTACTTAAGAGATGTCACCAAGTGATGCTTCACTTGTGAATTAGAAAAATGGAGGAGTTTTGTAGAATAAATCATCTTCAAGGAATAAAAGAACCTTATTTTTAAAATATATCTACAAACACCAGGTCAAAAAGAAGGCAAATGAAGCCAAATACTCCATCTCTTACTCCACCACTTCCACATTCTCAACTCATTCAACCTGCAGAATTAGGCGGATCTAAGGCACCAACAAGCAATCCATAGGATGTAGTAAAAACATAGTGCACTATAAAATGATAGAACATTATGGACCCACACAACATGGAGATTCTATGTAACATGGGAAATCCATCGAGGAAAGGAATTTCATAGAATGTAAAAGTTACGCCACCTAAAGAGAGTCCGTGGATTAAACAGGAAAACATTGTACCTCTATTACAGAAGGCCACAGTGCATCCTTTCAACATATTAGAGAAAACAAAGGGCCCAACGTCAACATTTCTATATGGGATTCTCTAGCTATCCATGGATAAAGGGATATTCTACAAGTTGTTATGGATTATCTTTCCACGCCGCATGAGTCATATAAAGAAAAGAATTTTTTTTTTGACTGAGATCCTATCCAGATTATAAAAGGCCTATGCTCAAATATTAAAAGAAGGATCATACAAAAAGATAGTCATATCACAAAAAAGGTGAAACACTACAAAAAAGAGATAGGGGAGCTACATAACATAAATAAATGAGTAGCTAAACCCCAGTAAGATGAAAGAAAAACCACAAAAAGACAAAAAAATAAGAAAACTAGAGTAAAAATACCTAAACAACCTAAAACATGTTCAACCATTCCTTTGTGGTCTTTGATAAGTTATGATTGAGGCTACCTAGATTGTCTTTGATGTCCTTAATATATGTCCCATCCTTAGCCTTTTCCTTGCCTTTGCTGGAATCTAAGACAATGGTGATGCTTGATAGAATGTCCAAATTGTCCTTGAGGATATAGAGGATGTCACACTACCTGTTTCTAATTTTTTCTTGTTCTTATTTAATGGATTTGATTCTCTTCTCCATCTCTTCCATTAACTATTCATCTTTGCTCCCACTTTTAATTGAAATATTTCACCCTCTGATGTTTTCATTCAACACCTTTCATTCCTTCTTAATCTAAGTAAGCATATCATTATGCAGGTCTAGCTCAGCTCCGAGGCTTCCATTCTTAGCTTTGTTTGTAGTTTATTTATCTCCCATAGCTAATATGATAAGAGAAACAACCCATTCACCAGTGGGAGAAGAGGGCAAAGCATTGTAAGGGGTGGGGTCAGTTTTGGCCTTCTTGCTTTGGAGAACACGGTCAGATGGAGGAGGTGGGGGGATTGCAATAAGAGGGGGTATTTTAGGAGGAATAGGGGGATGGAGTTGGATATCATTTTTAACAGGTATGGGTTTTTTATTCTTATTCTGTTTGCTTTGAAAAGAAGTTGGAAATGATTTTTTTTTGTTAAAATTGGAAATTTTACCCATTTATGGGTCTACGTTTTGAAAATGAATATATGGATTAACACCCATTTTTGGGATTGATTATTTAGTATTTATTTTTACTGCAAAAACATTTTACATGAGTTTGATTCATACCCATTTTTGGGTTTACTTATTATGATAATATATGGTTATAAAAACATTTGACCATGGGAAAAATTTTACCCATTTCGAGGCCTGCATGTTTTGTGCATTATATAGGTGTGGAACATATTTATGGAGGTTTATTTTTATACCCATTTGGGTATGTAGTTTTAATGAAACTTATGACTGTAAAATATTTTTTAAAAATAGATTTCCAACCATTTATTTGTTTGCATGATCTTGTACATGTATGATGAGAATACATTTTCTTTGGATCAATTTGGGAACCCATTTGTGTCTGCATATTTTATTTGTATAGGTGGAGTGTGACTTTTCAATGAAGTTATTTTACACCAATTTATGGGACTACTTATTATATAAAGGATTTATTGTAAAAATGTTTTCCACAATGATTAATTTCACCCATTTCTAGGTCCTCATATTTTGTGTAAAGTATATGCATGATACATATCCTTTGGGTTAATATTTTATACCCATTAGGGGTTTGTACATTGTATAAACTATATATGCCCATGTGATGTTTTTCATGAATTTACTTTTACCCATTTATTGGTCTTCATGTTTAGTACATGTAGGGTTGGGTTATATATACCTGATGGGTGTTTCATACCCATTTATGGATCTACATTATTTATTATACATGTATGACTGTGATACATTTTCATAGGTCATTTTACACTCAATTTACAACTTTTTTTGGGTTTACATATTTGCATATTTATATATATTGAAACATTATTTATTGAAATGGTTTCACCTATGTGGGTCTATACAAAATTATTATTTTGATTTAAAATCAATCCCATATTGGGATTACATATTGTAAAGAAGAAAGAAATACAGAACATCTAGTTTTTGGGTAAAATAATCCTATTTTGGGTTTTGTCATATTATGTTATTTTAAAATCACTAAAAAATGGAATGTCTGTGTAAAATAGGTGGTTACATAAATGTCTTGCTGTGTGAACACAACTTATTGATTATAATGGAACTTTACCTTTCAGTAATTGATATGTGATGTTATGTTTCTTATCATTATTTTATACCTGGGCATGAGGATGTAGTTGTTATTATGTCCCAAATATGATACAATCATATTTATAATGTGAATTACATTATAAAACTCATGGTGAATCCACACATAAGATAACATAAGAATCTTCCTTCTTAAATCACATTAAAGGCACTATAAATTTAGTGAAATATGAAACAACATATGAAAGATTGTTGGAAAACTAGTAGATAATTCATGGCTGTTTGGTGAATCGATAAATTTGTAGAAGGAAGTTTTATTTTACTTAATATTACACTAGTTACATGATTATCATACCATAAGCCTAAAAATGCATGCCAATATGACATTATGAAATGTACAGAATGATACCTACGTATGCTCATGGGTTTTTTTAATTTATGAGTATAAAATCTAGTAACATGGATTTAAAATTGGAACCGCTTTTATTATGAAACTGAAAAATTGATTTAAATTTTGGAGTGGATTTCCTCTTGATGATGATTATTGATTATGGAAGTGGTGTATGAAATAATTGTGTTGTGAAGGATGAAAAATCTTATTTATTTGTGTAAAATATAAAATATAACTTGGATTAACATAACTATAAAAATTTGGCCAAAGTAATGTATCTAGCTGTATGAATTGTCAATTCAATTATCCTTATTATGTACCATATGATGGTATTGGTTACCATGATCTTATGACATGATATATTTTTAGATTTTGGGTATATTATACATGGTTTTCAAATTATTATTCTTTGTTGATAGTTGAATGTCTCTATCTACCTTCCTCATGAAGGATCAATCCCCTCTCGCTTGCAGGTGTGTGAGGGAAGTGAAAGGTTATATTGTTGGAGGAAAATATCTCCAATGATTCTCTCCATATAAACAATTGCATAATGAGTTTATAAAATATTACTCATACTAAAACATATGGTCATATTGTTATACTTGGCTAGGGACAAGCTTATTGTCTCATGTATTTGATATACAATATGAAGTAAATATGACATAAATCATTGTATTATGAAATGATTGTTGATCATAATTCTATATAGAAAAATTTGGGAAGTAATTTAGAAAGTTTAAAAGACATTTAATTGATCAAATATTGTTTGAAATTTGGAAATATGGTAACAAAAGGAGTTTTTGAACTGAAAATTATTTAGAGGCATTGCTGTAATATTTAACTATATGCATAATTATTTCTAATTTACCTAATAATATTTAAAATTAAAAAAATTCAAATTTTAGTATGTGTTAATGAACGATCATTACATTTTGGTATTAGAATGACTTTAACTAGGTTCTCTACACTTAGATCCAGTAAGTTCAAGATGCTAATAGATTTCCTAATACAAATATTTATAATGGTTTACATAAGAAATAATGTTTATCTAGGATTGAGTGATGCTCTTAGAGACTAATAAGACAAATTAGATCAAATAATGACTACCCTCCATGAGATACGAGATCGCATCACCACCTTAGAGAAAAAGGTTCAGAAATAACCCGAGGAAAGGCAAGGTAGTGAGGAATAAAAGGGTTTTAAGATTGAATAAGAAGAGGAAGAAAAAATTCCGAGATCCAAGAAGGATAAGATTCCTATAGAGATTTCAAGGGATATAAAGAGGATTAGTCCTCCTAAATTTGATGGAACCAAACTAGGAGATAGTGTCAAGTCCTGATTCAATGAGATGGAGAATTAATTTAAGATAAATGATTTCTTCATGGAAAAAAGGAATTGTGCGGAGCTTATCAGTTATCTGAAGACGTTTTATCATGATAGGAAAATAAGAAGATGGATCTCGACATTGATATAGCTACCATATCTTAGGAACACTAAGGGGATTTTTTTTCCAATTATGGTTTCCCTAATAATTTTATGACAAAAAAATAGAGTTTCAAGGTTTACATCAAGGAGAGATGTAAGTGATTGAATACTAGGAGAACTTCACTCGGCTTCTTAAATATGTACCCCAATACTAGAAGGATGAGAAATTCAAAATTCAGAATTTATTTTGGGACTAAATCCCACCATTGGTGAATAAGTAGATGTGCATGGACACACCATTACAAATGTAGTGTTTGAAAAGGAAATCAAATAGGAACATAGGATTTAAGTGGTAGAATATTTATGGGAAGAAAAGAGGAAAAAATAGTTCTTGTCTACACCCTCTTCAGACACCAAGAAGTCTTGGTGGAAAAATGATAACAAGAAGGGAAAAATAGTTACCAAAAGGTTCCAGAAAAATAAACCAATCAATTTTTTTGATAAATGAATGGAAAATATAAATTCAAGGAAAATAAAATAGAGATAAAAGGTCTAATTGGTGGATTCTTTACTTGTGGAGGTGACCACTAAAACAATAATTGTCCAAGGAAATTTATAACAATGAAGAACCCTTCTTGATAAGAGATGCTTTTTTACAGAGGATACACAGAATGGTGAATAACCACTAGATAAAACATCAGGATATGGAAATAGAAGCTTTAGGCATGTTATTTTATTTTTTCGTAATTATTTTGATAGATATCGATGCTACAAAATATTTTATTTCTCAAAGATCTTATTATCTAAACTATCTAGGAGAGCATGATATATAGAAAGCTCATGGACTGCATAATATGGAAAGAAGGTCAATTTTAGGGTAAAATAATGTCTCTTTGAGGTAGAAATAAAGATAATAGAATTCACTACTAAGGTAAAATTGTACATAGAACCCTTAGGATCATATGATGTTATCTTAAGTGTAATCTGGTTAGTGTCAGGATGAGAGGTGAAAAGGTGCATTAACCAAATTAATTAATTATAATAAAGTTAAACATTATAACATATTCAACATGAATAAATTAAATAAATTACATTGAACACATAACACAACATATAACATGGAAAACCACTAAATGGGTAAAAACCACAAAATAAATCCACTATCGAGAAATTTTTATGAAATTACTAGTCTAGTAACTCCTTCCTCACTTCTACTCCATGTTTTTTCTAGGATTAACCTTCATATTCCACATTGGAATATTATTACATGATTTAATAATTTTTTATGCCAATTATTTAATTGATACGATTCTATTTCCTGAATATGACCTATGATCATATTTAAATAAACTGAAGGGTTATAACCTTCTTAAGTGATAGGGAACACCTCCCCGATTTAATTAGCTAATTAATTAAATTAACAAACACCTAATAAAAAGTTTATATTTAAATAATATGAATATAGTTTATTTTATATTATTTAAATATAAATTATATATTATGATGCACTTAATATTATATTTCTAACACCCCTTTTAATATAAAGTGGGATCCATATGCCAATATTACTTGTTTGTATAACATGATTTACAAATCCATAAACCCTGAATGTTTAGGCTAGCACATGTATTTGTGAGACTAAATCTCACCATTTCTCATGGAAATATTCTTATACCGCATCTCTAGGATCCTTTTATAACACAAGGACCTCCTTTACAAATAGATTGTACACTGGACTATATTTTTCCCTATAAACTCTATCATTTTACATGTAAACTCTATCCGTTTACTTTTAGATAATACAAGATCTTTTTATAATGCTTTATACAAGAGTAGAAGTATAGAGGAAGAATCAATAACTAGCTAGCCATTAGGAGGTGGAATTTCCATGCACATTCCAACTCAATGGAAACTCTGAAAGGCCAAGAATTGCATGAAACTTACAGAAATTCACAACAAAAATGAATTTGTAAACAAGTCTGAAACTTGATCTTCATTTCGAGCAGTACCAGAGATCTATATCATAGTAGAGAACCTTCTCGCAAATAAAGTGCATATGTATCTCGATATGTTTCATTCTTTGATGCTAAACTAAATTCTTAGTGAGAGCAATAAAACTCTAGCTATCACACAGAAGAGGAGTACTTCCTTTAAATTCCATGTGCATCTCTTACAACATCCTTTTTAGCCACATGGATTATTTTGCTACTTCCATTACACTTCTATATTCTTCCTTAGTAGAAGAAATGGAAACTGTCAGCTACTTTTTACTGCTCCAAGTAATGCCACCTGCATCAAACTTGAATATATATCCAGTTGTATATTTATGATCTATCACATCACCATAAAGGTCAGAATCACAATATCCATATAAATATACATTGTTAGATGAAATATAATTTGAACCATAATTAATAGTGCCCTTTACATAACGTAAAAATTATTTTTTGTAACATCCAGTGATATCGATAAGGTTTTTACATAAACCTTGAGGCAATCCCTATTATATATGCAATGTCAGGTCTAGTAATAGTTACTTAAATCAAACTACCTACAAGTTTCTTGTATAAAGTAGGATTAACTTTTTTTACATGTAGGTTTAGGATACAGATTACATCCTACTTCTATAGGAATAGAAACTGGTTTACAATCAAGAATATTAAATATTTTAAGAAAATTAGTTGCATATTATGATTGAGATACTACAATAGAATTTTTATCTTGAAATATAGCAATTCGTAAAAAATTATGCAATAATCTTAAGTCTGTCATCTCAAAATATTGCATTAACTTTCCTTTAATTTTCATATTTAAAGTGTTAGAATTACTAGTGATAAGTAAAATCATTAACATACAATACAATGAGAATAAAAAACATTTTCTTCAATTTTAAAAAATAAATCATTGTCAGATGGACAATTAGAAAAAACCAATTTCATTAAAAAAAATTGTTAATTTTAGAATACCAAGTTCTAGGAGCTTGTTTCAAACAATATAAATATTTTTTCAATTTACAAACATACGTTTCTTTTCCCCGGTTCTTCAAATCCTTTAGGTTGGATCATATAAATTTCTTCTTGTAAATATCCATTCAAAAAATCATTTTTTACATCCATTTGATGTATTTTCTAAACATACTGAGTAGATAGGGCAATCAAAACCCTTATTGTGCTCATTTTTGCAATTAGTACAAATGGTTCTACGTAGTCGATACTGAGTTTTTGAGTAAACCCTAGAGCTAGAAGTATAGATTTGAATTTATCTACAATGCCATCTACTTTATATTTTATTTTGTATAGCCATCTAGATACGACTATACTTCATTTTTTAGGAGGGAATAATTCCCATGTTTGATTCTTAAACAAAGTAATATATTTAGATTTCAAATCATCTGTCCATGTTTTGTCAAAAGAGGCTTATTTGAAATATTGGGGTTTAATTTCATACAATGTCATTAAGGCATGATATGTATGATGACTTCTAGTCATTTTATGAAGGTTTCCTAGATTAGAGTCTTGCATAATAGACTCTTCCCATCTAGGTCTTTTAGTTATAGAGAAAATAGGAACAATCTCATTTTCAACTATAGGTTTAACACTAGTTTATTCATCACATTCATTATTTTCACAAATTTGAAATTCATTTTCATTAGAAATATCATAAACAACAAAGGATGATGATGAAGAAGATTAAAAAGAATTTTCCAAGATTTTAACATTCATATTTGCTATAAATTCTCTTTTTGACGGATCAAATATCCTAAGACCTTTAGTTTTTATACCGCATCCTACAAAGATACAAGGAAAAGAGGTCTGATCAAACTTCTTCCGTTTTTATTTAAGAATGTAGAGGGAATTTGGGATACCAAAGATTCTCAAATGAGATACACTAGGTTTTTGGTTTGACCACTTTTACAAAGGATTTGAATTTACTAAGGCTTTAGTGGGAACTTTGTTTAACATATGAATAATAATTTTCATATCTTCAACCTAGAGGAACTTAAGAACTTGAGATGAATGCATCATGGTCCTAGCCATTTCCATAATAGTGCAATTTTTACTTTCCACAATCCCATTCTATTGAGGGGAATAGGGAGTAGTTAATCCCCTTTGAATGCCACATTCAATACCAAAAGAGTAAAATTATTGACTAACATATTCTCCCCCATTTTTAGTTCTAAGCCTCTTAATTTTATACCTAGAAGAGTTTTCAACTAAAGATTTAAATTCTTTAAATTTTGAGAAGACATTTGATTTCTTTTTAATGAAATAAGACCAAATCATATGAGTAAAATCATCAATGAAAGTGATAACATGTAAAGAACCATTAAGAGAAGGAAATTCTAGGGGTCCTCTAACATCGCTATAGATAAGCTCTAAAGGTTTAAAAGAATTATCATCATGATGACTATGGAAAGGATTAGCAGATTAATTACTATGTAACCATCCTTAACATGTTTCATGATTTTGGGAAATAGGTGGCATAACAATAATTAGGTTTAGTCAAGACATGTCATACATGCTCCTGAAATTGACAATGCCTATCCTCTCATGCCACAATTTCATGTCACTTCTTTGAGTTACCAAACAAGAAGTAGAAGGAAAACTAGAAAGTACATAGAAACCATATCTTTGAATTCCTTTAACTATAGTAACATTATGTTCATTTTTAATAAATTGTTTATCCTTTAACAATGTTACACTATAGTTATTTTGAGTAAATTGAGAACAAGAAAGAAAATTCATTTTAAATTTAGGAGCTAACAACACATTGTTAATAAAACCATTTAAAAACTTTTACTTTTCCCTGCACCTAAACATTGAGAATGGAATGATCACCAAAATAGATCTAAGCATTACATTCACTCAGTTCAGATAAGATATCAGATCTAAAAATCATGTGCCTAGAGGAACCACTATATAATATCCATTAATTTTTTCTTGTAGTGACAAAATAAGCATACAAAGCAATTACATTTGATTTTTGGTTATTTTTATGATTCTTGTTTTGGTTTTGATTTTGTTTTTGGTCTTGAACAGATTTGTTAAGCTTTTGAAATTTAAAATTTGTTTTGTTATTTTTAAATTTGCAATCCTCTTTCTTGTGTCAAAATTTACCACAATAATGAAATTTTCCATCAAAGGAAACTCTTATATTTCCATGTTGAGTTTTAAACGTTTTCTTTATGTTTTTATTGAATATAGAGGTTTTGCCTTTTTATTTCTAATTGAGAAGTGCTTGTGCAACATTCTCCTTAGAATAAAAATTTGACATTACTTTTTCTTCATGTATGAGAAGAGAACTAAGGGTATGTAAATTTGGAATGTCTTGTTCTGTTTGATAGTTAGAATTCAAAATTGAAATGAAATTTATAAAATTTTTATCAATATTTAATTGAATAATAAAATAAAGCAATTTATCTTGAATCAAATTACTGCCACATTTATCTAAGTGTGACTTAATATTTTTGATTTTTGCTAGATACTTTATTACTTTTTTATCTCCTTTCATAGGAGTTGTCATAAGCTCTAAAAGTAATTTAATAATTTTTGATAAACATGTACCTTTGTGCATTGGATCTAATTGAGCCCAAACTTCACTTGAACTCTCTTAATTAATGATATGAAATAGAAAATCATCCTATATGCTTCCCAAAATAATAGACATCACCTCTTGTACTTTATGTTGATACGTATCGACATTATCAGAAGTTGCATGTATTCTGGTAGGATCTCTCTCAGTTCCATTCATAACTATCCACAATATACGAGCCATGAATTCTGATTTCAATCGAATCTTCCAAAATTTGTAGTTGTTTCCATTCAAAATTTGAGATTTATCAATTGAAAATTGATTAGACCCCATATTTTATGCAAAATAGAGATAAAATTGATTAACAAACAAGGATTAAAATAAGATTTTTATAGAAATTCCCCCTATCATATTTTAATCCTCGTAATTGATCACAATTTATTTACACCTGTAATACCTCTACCATAGCTGTTATCTTTGATCACTTCTATTAATGAAGTAACACCGTTGATAGGTGATTTTCATTTTGAAGATGGTATATTCTTTAAAACAAATATATCAAGTTATTATAGGGGATACACCATATCTTCTAAAACGAGATAACTTCATATCATGAAAATTATTAATTTATTAATGAAGTATTCTTATACTTTTTGTGCTGAACTTTTTATTATAATCTGCATATGGATGAAGGAAATAAATTCATGTTAAAGGGTTCATTTCCTAGTTTGCAATACTGAACTTGTTTTTTAGTTTGATGTTTGCAAAGTTCAGGATTAATCACCTTGGATCAATTGCAGTGATCCAAGGCATGTTTTAGATTTTTCGATGTTTTGAACATCTTGGCTGAATTGGTCAGAATATTTAATCTTTGCACCTAGACTTGCACTGAGGTCACGGGGGCATCCTGTAGCATCTGTGGAATGTACCCTTCTTGGTGACCTGCATGTCGTTTTAATGAGCTATGGAAGGTAACACTATCTGATTAATTAATTAGGACCTAATTAATCTAAGGGTTTGATTATTGATCTATTCTAAACCTATGCTAATGTGATTATTTTAATTGTTGATTAAATCGTAATGGGAGAATATCCTAATTTTTGTAAATTAAATAATCCTAAGCTATAATGAACTATACCTAAGATCCTAAACTAAGTTTTCTAACCTATTATTAATTGGATCTAACCTATTGACATTGACCTAACCTAAGGAAATGGCGGTTGGCATTGTTGGCAAGTAGATTGGGTTGGGAGGTGACACTATTTCAAAGGCATTGATAATTTTAAATGAAACATTTAAATTTTGGTACCACCAAACTTGGCCGAGGCTTGGGGGAAAGTGGAAGGTTTCCATTTCAAATGGAATGTTTTTTAACTACTAGTTGTAACTAGTAGAGGATAAACATGGGCACGAGTTTTTGGAGGGACTCTGTTAGTCCTATGGGCATTTATTATTCTCGACTAGAGCGAAAACCGCCTAAGGAATAGTAAGGAGGTTGGAGGAAAAATAAACGGTTTTGTTTTATTATTTCATTGGGATTTTTCGAGCCTTTGATATTTTCATGTCGTTTTCCATTGTTTTGAACCTTCAGTTCGAATCAATTGCATGAGTAATTTTTCCCTTGCATGGTAGAAATAATGGAAAAATCTGAGAATGAAAGCTATAAGAAGATAACAGGAAAATTTTCAGTGGTCTCTTTTGGAATTATTGATAGAAATATTGTTGTGGGAGTTTTTCATGAAGGATAGAGGCAAGAAAAGGAATTCAGAACACTACCAGGCATGATAGGTCCTATCTCTTTATAATCTCTTGATTTTATTTAATGTTTTCATAAAATGATCACCACTCTTTATGAAATTGTCTCTGAATGTTTTCTTGTGTGAATATTTTCTCCTACTTGCTGTGTATGTTTATTTGAACTTGGTTTCTTGGTTTGTATATTCTATGAAAAAATGGTGTTTTAACAAGAAACAAGGTATGAGTTGCATTTGAAAAATATAGGTATTTCCTTGCTTTGTATTCTTTGGCATATATTCGTTTCTGTAGGGATCTTGTGGGAAAAATCTTTAACATGGAAATTAGGGTAGCTTATTAGTCGATAGGTCGAATTTATTTTCTGAAGGAAACCATGCCTTTAATGTTACCTCTGTTTTGAGTCACTGTTATGTTTTTCATTGGGTTATATTTTAATTCTAGTCACCATGTCAATTAGGCAAGTTTTGGGACTTGCTTCAATTTTACTGTCCTTTGTTTCGTCTTAGTATGTTTCAGATCTTGAAATTGTTTCGTTGATTTATGGAAATATTGTTTCACTCCCCCTGGGTAAATGCAAAGGAAACTATTGAGCACTTTCAGAAGGCTACTTTCAATAACTTTAAGTACATACCATAATAATGAATGATGGGTATTATCTTTGCCATTTTTAAGTTTATATAGTATTTAGATTACCTTTCCTGGGTGGTCTTGTTTGGGAAACTTGGTTTGGTAAAATTTTTGACCTTCTATCTTTTTTGGGTCTGATTTTAGTTGACTATTACCCTTCTCAGGTTGGCATACACTCAAGAAACTTGGTTGTTATTTCTAAGAGGATTCTGGGTTGTAGACTTTGAGTTGGGCTCATTTTCATAGTTTATGTGTCAGTGATGAGTTTCATGCCATGAAGTATTATGTTGGGTATTGAACTTTGTTTATTCTTTGAAACGTCTCTTTGAGACTGATCTTGCATCTGGGGATTATCATAATGTCTCTGTGTGAAATCCTTGGTTCGTAATTTGATTTCTCTAAAATTAATAGATGGAGCCAGTTTTGTTGTTCATGTGAAGGAGGTTTCACCTCTTAAATTTTGGAACCTTGTCATTTTGAATATGTCAGTGCTTTGCATTGTTTTTAGTTATGAGATCATGTTGTTTGTATCCTTATTTTATTGTCTGTATAGGACACTGTGCATTCTGGCATTGTAGGTTGATGATAAATTAAATTTTCTAACAAATTTATCCTAGTTGTATTGATAGAAAATATGTTTGGAGTTAGTTGTGATAATAACCAATTATTTTGAAACATTATATCGTGTGAATGTTTAACCTGGTAAACTTGTAAATTTCTCTTATAGATAATTATGTGGTTTAATTTCGTATATTTGAGATATTTCATTGCCAAGTATGATAGGGTTGTTAGGACAATTGCTATCCATGCTTATCTTTGAGTTGATATCAATTCTTTTTAGTTTTAATATGAAGGTGTTTCTATTATTGGAACAATATTCCATTCTTATCTCCATTTCATGTTTCTAGACCCCTTCCTTTTGATTGCTTAGTTAGGAGATAATTATGTTCTAAGTGGAGCTTGTTTGGTGAATTAATTAGAAACTAATGTATTTATACCATGATTGGAATTAGACCTTTTCTTAATTGGATGCAGTTAAATACTATCATGTTGAAATGATTATCATTACTGTGACTTGTATAGAAATTAATTAAAATGAAATGTTTGATTTCTTATTTGGAAAATTGAATTTTAATAAGTTATTGACTTCTTGTCTAATACGTTATTGTGACTTTTTGGGAAGTTTATTTAATTGTTTTACTTTTTATGTATTTGGAACCCTTTTGTAAATAGCAGGGTATTTTTTATGAATTAGTTAGATAAAATTATATATATTTTTAAAGTTATAGCACTTATCATGCTCAATTATTGTGAATCGACCCATGCTAACAATTTCACATATGGATTTCGTGAAAAGTGAAAGGAGAAATACTTATAAAATGCTGCATTTGTTTTATTAATGAAATATTTTCCTATATTTGATTCCCTAAAATGAATTTGTTGGAACATTGAAAATTTATTAAAAATTATTATGTAAAGATGAAAAATGTTCTTATGAACTTATGGAATATTAATTAGTTGAGAGGAAAGTGATCTCTCTCTTTTGATATGTGAATTGTCGTAAAGGTGATTGATTATTTCTGATTATTCTAAATTTTTTATATGACTCAATTTTTTTAATATTCGTAAATTGGTAATATGCTTAATTATGTTTTATTGATGAACTTAAAATTAAACTAGCATAGCCTATCAAATTCTAATATATAAATTAAGGCTTATATAAAGGATTGTTTATATAAATACTTCCGACACAGTTCAATTTGGTAAATGATATAACGAAAATGACTATGATTGTTATATTTTCTTTTAGGAAAAAGGGAGAAAGATAGTATTTCTGATGAATGTGTCAATATTTTATGAACCTAACATTATGATATCTGATTTCATTATTAGGAATATAGTCCATAATAAGAAAGAGAAAGGATACTGCCTTTAACCATTAAATCATAACTATGTATGTAATATAGCAGAGTAATAAGTTTAATTCAGAAAGGATGATTGGTCATATGTACTTATTAGTAAACAACAGAAGGAAGTGGGAAGCTTAAAATAATTAATAAGATGGATTTAGGAAACATGACATAACTACGGCTATTATATAAGCTTTCCATTCCAATTATTTACAATGTTAACTATCTTAATGGTTTTAAATACTTATTAACGAATTCAGATTTATCGATAAAGGGATATAATGGTTAGAACTAAAGTGTTCATGTTCATGAACGTAGATTTTATTTGCACACCTTCACTTGATGTAAAAAACTTTTTAGATCCTTCTTGGGATCATTTGTTCTTAAGTGAGTGTTTAGGTGCGTTGTTTATCAATAACTTAATCAAGATAACAACTTGAAGAGTTAATAATATAATGGTATGAAGTATGTTGGTTTAGTTAAAGGAACCTAGTTGGATGTTGCAATATGGGGGCTGCAATAGAGTACCCTCTTAATGACGTAAGACATTACGAGGACAATGTGATGCAACTAGCTATACTTTAACACCCCACTTAGTTCAATTAACTCGATTGACATAAGTAGAATTCGGATCATCGTTTTGTTCTAAACAGAGATAGACACATGGAATAGTGTTGTGGTCAACTCATGTTGACTTAGGGTATCTAAACACACCCAATCGATGGAAGTCGACTGAGTATGTCTATGTATCCTTAGTCACCACGAATAGTCTTTCACACTTTTGCATGTAAGCTATCCTTGTTTATTGTGAAACTTTGACTCGGGTTTGGTTGACAATAGTGAAGGAAGACCAATTTAGATAACAATACAAATGTGGTGAAGGACATATTATTAATTACGAGTATGTTGTCTTGGAATGTAAGAATGGTAAACATGTTTAAAATCTTTTTCCAAAGTATCGCAAGCCGCTGGTTGCGTTGTCTTATGTCACCTAGTCTAAGTTATGGGATTTCATATGAATATCGGTAATGGATATTCAGATAGGCTTCTTATACAGAACACTTGTGTTACCCTTGATGTGTAAAATAACCAAAGTTTAAATGGTAAACACTTGAAGAAGTTAAATATGAGAGATCAGTTTAATACCAAGTCATGAAATGAGAGATTAGTGATTCACCAAGTCATTGCAATTGCATATGGTTTTTTGTTATGAGATGGACTAGCAATGGAATGTGTGTTCTGAATTTTATGAATTTAGAACAGAGAATATTATGTACAAAAAAAATTCCCTTGTTTCTAAGTCATTAAAAGTGGATGTTACAACACCAAAAAAGGAGGTCTTGTTAGTTAATTAGTGTATATAGGAATACGTTAGAACAATATAAAAAAACTAAATTTAAATGTAAGTGATTTTTTTTAGTTTTGTAAGAAAATGAAGACAGAAAATTGTCTTCATATAGGAATATATCATTTTAAATTAAAACAATAATTTTACTATTTTTACAAAAATGATTTATAATTTGTCTATAGTTTTTGAAAAATAATAAAAAATTTATTTAAACACAATTTCTAAAAAAATGTTTATATAAATTTTTATTTGGAGCTCTTGCCCCTTTAACCATATAATCAACTAAGAGAGCCATTTTTATATTGCAAACTAAATCGATGAGCTATATTATTATCAACTCGGTGAGCCAATTATTATATTGCAAACTAACTCGGTGATCCATATTATTAATCCATACCATATTACCATATTAAACTAAATGACAATGCCAAATTTATAACAACCATATTAAACCAAACCATATTGTATGTTAATTGTGTAAGAAACCGTGGCCAAGCCACATTATTCAATCCATTCTTCGTGCCCGCAAAGGGTGATCAAACAAAAGGGTTGGTGTGACCTAAGTCACACCACCGTATCACCATGGGGGAGACTTTTAAATCCTTCCCCATGTCTGTGCAATCCCCATGTGGGACTAAGCTCACTACGAAAGGAGGGGGGTCTGCGTAGGAGGAAGAGGCGATGGGGGGCCCGTGGGATGCATGTTGATAGTATAAAGAGGGCCACATGAGGTATGCAATGAGTGCCAAGTGGAACAGATCAAGGATGGGGTGCGGTATGGAGGGGCTTCCCCCATTTAAATATATTTTAATATATTTTGTTTATATATGGTTTTTGATATTTGGTTAGGTAGATTTAGTTTATAGGTTTAGGTTTATATATATTTATAAAACCATATATATATATATATATATATATATATATATATATATATATATATATAGTTTTTTTATAAAATACAAAGATTTTATATTAAAAATACACAACTATTATAGTTTGAATTAAACTATTAAAATTTTTAGGGGCCCTATTTAGGACATGAATAGGGGTTTAAAAAAATTCATAATACACAATGTAAATACAAATGCATTACCAGGGGACAAGAAATTTAATTGACCAATGAAAAAAATAGAAAAACCTATTTTCTCAAATCTTGTCTCCACCTGTAAACTTGAATTTTACTCTGGATTTTTTACTTCCTCTTTTGATTTTCTTGAATCCTTGTAAACTATATAAAACTAAAAAAAATATTTCAAAGAATTTACAACCCTCACCTTATGTTCCAGGGCCTGATAATTCTTGAAGTTGAATTCTTTTCACGTAGTTAAAAATTCAAAAATTCCTTTTCACCTGTGTAATATTGATCCAACCAACCAACTATGTCAAACGGGAAGGGGGTGGGTTAAATCATATTTTAAATAGTTTAACTACCTTCCCAACCGTTATACTCTTATGTTACATTAGGATTGAAATTATTTTAATAATCCCACTCTGGTACCGTGTTAGGAAGAGGGGTGAAAAGGCGCATTAACCAAATTAATTAATTATTACAAAGTTAAACATTAGAACATATTCAACATGAATAAATTAAATAAAGCACATTGAACACATAACAAAACATGTAACTTAGAAAACCCCTACATTGGTAAAAACCATGGTATAAATCCACTATCGAGAAAATTTTATACAATTACCGGTCGTGGAACTCCCTCCTCACTTGTACACCATGTTTTTATTAGGATTAACCTTCATATTCCTCATTAGAATATTATTACATGATTTAATAATCTCGTATCCTGATTATTCAATCGATATGATTCTATCTTCTGAATATGACCTATGGTCATATTTAAATAATGTGAAGGGTTATAACCTTCTTAAGTGACAAGACACACCTCCCTGATTGAATTAGTTGATTAATTAAATTAACCAAACCCTAATATAAATTTTATATTTAAATAATGTGAATATATTTTATCGTATATTATTTAAATATAAACTGTATATTATGATGCACTTAATATTATATTTCTAACAGTTGGCTGAAAAAAGGGAAAGGGTTTATTATTTCAACAAGATAGTAAAATGTGTGGATGATAATAGGCATTCTACAATGATAAAAGGAATTGAAAGAGAGTTTATTTTGATACAAATATCAACTATGTAACTCAAAAATGATAAAAAAGGGGTGAATTTTTTATGATGTATAATTTTATAAATAGTACATGAAAAAGAGATCATGATAGATGAATATCCATTTTTATGGGATTATTATGATGTATTTCTTAAAGAGTTACCTAGGCTACTATTATCCAAATAACTCTCCTAGTTATCTAGATAGCTTATATTTTCATTCTAACTTTGATGTTTCACATTTTAGGTTGTACACACTCAAGCTTGCTTCCTTGGAAGAATTTTCTTAGCTGTAGTTATTTCATGCACTATGCACACCTTCCTGCTTCCCATTACCTTTGTATTATTCTATCTCCTTCCATTTCCCCTTTGCACCTTCCCTTTGCACACCCAATTTATTTCCTATCTCGTAGCGAACCCCTTGTGCGCACCTATGCAGACTTACCTTCCAATTGGCTAAGTCCTTGTCATTTCTTCTGCACGCTTGCATACACTTAGCTCCCTCATGCACAAATTTTCTTTCTACTACTGCGCACCCTCCCTCAGTAGAATTCTCACACCCCGCTTGCATACTTGTCTACTTCTACAGCTATGCACTTTGCTTCCGAGCACTCACTTTTGTGCCCTTTCTCTGCACCTTCGCATGCCTTCCTTTTGCTATCTTGTACCTCTTGCTTTTGCTACTTGTACCTTCTTATGTACCATTCACTGTGCCACATCATCTATCATACTTGAGTGTGATGCAAGCAACCTATCAAAGCATGCCAATAGGGCACCAACTCTAGAGAACCAACTTATGTGTGACACATGGAAAAAATGATTAAAAAAATCAAATGTTGGCTGATTTCTTTAGTAAATCGGTGCACACCACATGTCTTATGTGACCAGATGACTGTGAAATCTTCCAACAACCATATCTTTTACTACAGATCTTTGATCGATGCACACCTAGGCTTGTCAGAGAGATGCTAACACAAGCTACATGTTGGACTATTCAAATTCAAATCTAGGTGGGATTGGGAAAAAATAGGGAAACATCTTTCTGATCATCAATGCACACATCTAATCAACCTCAACCACTAGATTTCAAACAAATATTACTTTCTTCCTTCTTCCACCTATAAAATAGACATGGGGAAGCACATTTGATAGCCCTGCGAGTGGTTTTGAAGGAATTTATCACTGACTGTTGGTGGTTAAAGTTTTGAATATGAGTTTCCCTCTATTTCTCCTTCTCTTCTCTCATTCTTCTTCTATAAATATAAGAGTTTTGCTTTGTAAAATACATCCCTCGTTGTTGTAATGGCACTATACCAAAATAGTGGCCAACTTCCCATGGGTTTCAAAACTTGGCATGGCCTTTGTAATGTATTCTCACCTCCTACCGTGTATGTAAATGAGTGTGCATCCCTTAAGAAATAAAATCATGCTGTGTGGAACTCTTGTCTTACCTTTCTTGTTTTCAATACATATCGCCTCTCTATTTGCATTTTATGGTTTGATGTGTGTATTCCCGCTTGCAGTCCCTATGTTCATGTGTTGTGCATGTTTGAAGGGTGAGCCCACATGTTGATATGTGGTACGTGATGTTTGCCCTCTTCTCCCAAACCCTCTCTGTTTACTTCACCACTCATGGAGAGAGATTGACCCTTTCCCTGGTGCTATCACCTTCCTTAGCTTAGGATTTCCCCTTTCTACACATCCTTCTATCCTTGGTCCCTTGACATGTTTAGTCTAGGAGTTTCTTTCAACATGAGGAGTAATAGTAGTGTTAGAGGTAAGTAGAGGAACCAAAATTATCCGAAGATCTGTATAAAGTGCGCAATGTTCCAAAACTTAGAGACAGTTCCATTTTTGTCTCAAATAGCTCGGTTCTTTTGGATCCAAGATGTGGGTGCAATTTTGACCACCAACATTTTCTGGCATGTCCAGTGGGACTAGAGTGAAGAGATTTACATCTTCAGCTCAACAAGTTTGATGTGTTTTTCTAAGATTCAACATTTGGAGGATTTTTTTCAACACATCTGGTGACTCCAGTGATCCAAACACACCCATTATTTCATTCACAGACCGGTCTCATACTTCTATCATTCATTTATCCTTTTTTCACCATTCTGCCTTCTTCTTTTGAAGTTGTGCAATCATGAATTCTTTCCCTTCATAGAATTCCCATTTGTAACAACAGATCTATTTCACCCCATCACCAAAATTTCAAAATTCTCCTCCAAATCAGTCTTATAAGCCCCATTATCCTGAAAATGCATATAACCCACTTTTTTCTAACCAAAATGTTTATGAAGAATATGTTTATGCAAATGATGGTGGAAAATTCATGGAAGAATCTGATTTTGAGAGGAAAGTATAATTGATGGAAATGGACATGATGCATCTCAGAGTCAAGTGCTCCATAAGGGCGGCTAAATTTGGCTACAAGGTCCCTTATCCATGGGTTGTCCATGTACCATGTTGGTTTAAAACCCAACAGAAGTTGCAGTTTATTTCTAAGATGCTACCTCAAGTTATAAAGTGGGTGGAGTTAATGGAGGCTCACAAATATAGTGCATGAAAACCTTCAATTGGGAAACCCTGTAATACCATCTTACATCCCTCCCACTCCTCCACGTAAAATTACATCATCTTAACCCACCACATGTTTTCCTTGCTTCCTGCACCCTGCTCCTATTGAGAATTCCACTCCTCCATCCTCTCACCTTCATTTATCTTCCATCATCCCTCCCTTATACACTTTTTATCCTCTTGTGTGTGCGCCTTCTGCACCTTCTGTGCCCATCCTCCCATCACCTTATAACTCCCCTCTATCTAATTGTACCATAAACGAACAACCCCTTGCCAATACGCCATCCCCAGCCAATGTTATCATGTTCACTGACTGTAGAACAATTAAAGAATGGTATGACTCATACGACTCCAACCGGGATGCTGATATCATCAGGGTGCCTGTTTCAAAAGAAAAGTGGTTAGTCTCAGAGGGCACACTCCCAGAGAAAACTGAGTTTCTTGTAGAGGCAAGACCATGTGCGCCCCATCTCTGTGTGACCCAACATGCAAGTAGTATCCTTAAGAAGGAGAGTCTACAAGAAAATCCCATATGTGGTATTGAGCTTCAAAGTAATGGGAAAATCACAAGGATCAGACCTTTCCTAATCAGATATCTGGATAGTTTAGAGCCAAAGATAGAGTTTCCATCGGTCATGTTTACTTTAGAACATGAGGTAGAGCTTTAGCGCGTCAAAGGTCAACAACAACACCTCCCAGATCTAAGTGCAAAACAACTTCAGGAGGTATATATTCTATTTTTTGATACTTTCAGGAGGGTGAAATGTCACCTGCAAGTCAGGTTTTCACTCTTATTTCTGACCATGTTCAACGCCAAATCAATTACATGGTCACAATTTTTGAGGAAGGGAAGCTACTTCTCCCTGCTTGTTGCGGGTTTTACTTGAGTACCCTTTTCCTCTCGTTAGTGTAGGTAGAATAGGTTTTTTTTTAGTAACACAAGTGCATGTGCACACTCTACATGTTCCCTTTGGGACATGTATGATTTTCAAATTTTGTACATAGTGTTGTGCTTCTATTTTGGTCTGCTCCCTCTAGAACCTTTCCTTTCCTATTACACCCACACACCCATTTTGTTGCTTCCTATTATGACAACTCAATTTTGGCAGAGGCAGTTCCAACGATCAGTGCATAGATTTCAGTCTCATCAATCCAATTCAGAATATCTTCATATGAGAGCAACAATTCAATTCATAGTTCAAATATTCAAGTTTAACACTTGACTCTATGCCAAAGGGACTTATAAGGCTACTGGTCTCTTCATCGAGTAGGTAGATGGCCCTTGAAATTCACCAAAACTATTATCCAAATAACTCTCCTAGTTATCAGGATAACTTCTATTTTCATTCTGGCTTTGATGTTTCATATTTCAAGTTATGCACACTCAAGCTTGCTCCCTTATCAGAATTTGTTTTGCTATAGTTCTTCGGCGTGCACCACTCACCTTCTTACTTTCCCTTCCCTCTGTATTCTTCTATCTCCTTCTATTTCCCCTTTACACCTTCCCTTTGCATACCTGATTTATTTCCTATCTTATCACACACCCCCTTGTGCATACCTCTATAGACTTACCTTCCAATTGGATAAGTCCTTGTCATTTCTTTTGCACGCTTACATACACTTAGCTCCCTCATGCACTACTTTTATTTATAATTCCGCATGCCCTCCCTTAGTTGAATGCCCATGCCCCACTTGCATACTTGTCTATTTTTATAGCTATGCACCTTACTTCCATGCAAAAAATTTTGTAACCTTTATCTGCACCTTTGTGTGCTTGCCTTTTGCAGTCTTGCACCTCTTAATTTTGTGCCTTGCACATTCTTCTATGCCAGTAACTATGCCATGTCTTTTGCACACTTGAATACACTTAGCTTCCTTGTGCACAACTTTTCTTTCTACTTCTGTGCACCCTCCCTCAGTTGAATTCTCGCACCCCACTTACATACTTGTCTACTTTTGCAGCTATGCACCTTGCTTCTGTGCACACACTTTTACACCCTTTCTCTACACCTTCGCATGCCTGCATTTTGCTATATTGTACCTCTTACTTTTTCTCCATGCACCTTCTTCTATGCTAGTCACTATGCCACATCATCTATCATACTTGAGTATGATGCACACAACCTATTAAAGTGCACTAACATGGCACCAAATCTAGAAAACCAACTGGAGCATGACACTTGGTAGAAAATATAAAACAAATCAATAGTTAGCCAATTTATTTAGTCAATCTGCGCGCGCCATGTGTCTTACATGTCCAGATGAATCTAACATCTTCTAAAATTTGTATCTTTTACTACAGAGCTCCAATTGGCATGTGCTTGGGCTTGTCAAAGAACCGATGACAAAAGCTACACATTGGACTACTTAAATTCAAATCTAGGTGGGATTTGGTAGGTGAAAAATAGTGAAACATATTTTTGATCATCAATGCACACATCTAATCAACCTAAACCACCATATTTCAATCAAATCTTGCTTCCTTACTTCTTCCACACACCAAACAAACATGGGGAAGTGCATCTGATAGCCATATAGGTGGTTTTGTAGGCATTTATCATTGGTTATTGGTGGTTGAAGTTTTGAATATGAGTTTCCCTCTCTTTCTCCTTCTCTTCTCTTCTTCTTCTTCTATAAATAACATAGTTCTATTTTATAAAAAACATCCCTCTTTGTTGTAATGGAACCATGCCAAAATGGTGACCAAATTCCCATGGGTTTCATACCTTGGCATGGCCTCTGTAATGTAGTCTCACCTCCTACCATGTATGTAAATGAGTGTGCATCCCTTAAGTAATAAAATCATGTTTTATGGAACTCTTATCTTCCCTTTCTTGTTTTCATTGCATCTCACCTCTCTATTTGCATTTTCTGGTATGTTGTGCGTATTACCACTTACAGTCTGCATGTTCATGTGTTTTGCGTGTTTGAAGGCCAAGCCCACGTGTTGATCTATAGTACGTGACTTCCGACCTCTTCTCCCACACCCTCTCTGTTTCCTTCAATGCTTGTGGAGAGAGATTGACCCTTTCCCTAGTGCTATCACTTTCCTTAGCTTAGGATTTCCCCTTTCTGTACATCCTTCTATCCCTAGTCCCTTGGCATGTTTAGTCTAGGATTTTCTTTTATCATGAGGAGAAGTAATAATGTTAGAGGTAGGTAGAGGAATCAACCTTATTTGGAGATCCATCTCAACTGCGTAAGGTCCCACAAATTGGAGACAGTTCCATTTTTGTCTCAAACAAATTGGTTCTTCTAGATCCGAGATGTGGATGCAAGTTTGAACACCAAGAGATACCACCTAAAATAGATTATGATTTATGTACTGACCTAATACCTGGCTAAGAACCAATTTCAAGGGAATTGTGAAGGATGACTAATACTAAGATAATGAATCTCAAGGCTTAGTTATATGAATTGATGGAAAAGGGTTTAATACATCCTAGTGTTTCTCATTGGGCTGCATCTGTAATATTCGTGAAGAAGAAGGATAGTACTATAAGGTTGTGTGTGGATTTTATGTTTCTAAATATAGATACCTTCAAGAAAATGTACCCGTTTCCCCGTATTAATTATCTTTTTGACCAAATGAGAGGGGACATGATATTCTCAAGCTTTAGTTTAAATCCCAAAAATATTGGGGCATTTCTATAGATATATCTTTTACATTGAATGAAAAGGTGGAACAATGATGGAAAATTAAATATTTTATTTATTTTAGAAAATGCCTCTTCCTAGCAATATTACGTACGAGATCCCCCTCCAATTCAATGTATAACGTAATTTAAATCCATATCGCTTTCTTTTAAACTGAATGCTAATTAGATTCAATATTTTTGGAGATTCACTGGATGAACCCGTAGTGAAGCGATACCAATATTTGGTCCTCTGAACCAAAACTTATTATATAATGCATTTGTTTCCAGATGGGAATAACTTATAACAATCAAATATTTTTATTTACGAAGGGTAAAAATCTCACCTTTCAATAACATATAAATTTTTTGAAGAGTTCAATCGAATCCATAATGGGTCAATAGGATTAATTGACAAGGTATAAATTCAGGTAAGTTATCATCATCTTATAATCAAGGAAGAAGATATTCATAAAATGTATTTTAGAACCTAGTATGGATACTACAAGTTCATGATTTTTCCTTTTGGGTTGACCAATGCACCTGCCACTTTCATAAATTTAATGAACAATGTGTTTCAAGATTATCTTTAAAAGTTTGTTCTTTTTTTCCTCAATGATATTTTCATATATTCTTAGAATGAGGAAAAACATATTCACCATTTGAACTTGGTTTTGGAATGGATGCGACAACAAAAAAATATGTGAAGTTGTTAACATGTAATTTCTTCATGAATAAAGTATAGTATCTAGGTCATATCATCTCAAATAATGAAATGACAATTGTCTCAACAGATATTAATGCCATTATGGGATGAAAAATAGTAAAGAATGTCCATAATGTGAGAAATTTCATGGGATTAACAAGGTACTACAAGAAAATATGTATTTGAATTCTCTAAGATTTCTAACCCTACTACTTCTCTGCAGAAGAAAATTAATAAATTTTAGTGGACCAAAAAATGTGAGCAAGATTTCAAAGTGATAAAGGATAGGTTGATATTGGCACCAATTCATAGGATTCCTAACCCCAATACTAGTTTCACAGTAGTGATGGATGTATCTAGGGATATTTATGGTGGATTACTCATGCAAGATGGGTAAATTGTTACCTATGAATTCCACAAACTTAAACCAAATAAGAATAACTACACTCCACATGATTTGGAAATAGTTTCCATAGTCCATGGTTTGCAAGTATGGAGGCATTTTCTCTTGGGTAAACCCTTTGATCTAAAGACTGATCATTTGGGGCTGAAATATATTTTCACTCAAGTAAAATTAAATTATAGGTAGCAAATATGGATAGATTTCCTTGCTGAATATGATTTTGATATTGGCTATACCAAAGAAAAAGAGAATAGGGTGGTTTATGCCCTTAACCACCATAAGTATCTTGCCACTCTAATCACTCATAGATCAAAATTTAGGGAATTTGTTCTTCAAAAATTGCTGACAGATTAGTTTTATCTACAAGTCAAGGAGGCAATAAAGGAAAATCCTCTATATCATAAATATGATGGCTACACTTTTGAGGAGGATGGATTTTTTTCAAATGAAGATAAATTAACCAATCAAATTAAATATTGTAATAAATATTAATATGAACATTAGATTATGTAACACATGAAAATAAATAACAAAAATAGTAAATAATAGTGACACATAACACAAAAATTACGTGGAAAACCTACGAGGGGAAAAAAACTACGACAAACAAGATATTACATTAATTGAGAAATAATATTACAGTCCAGTAAAAAATATCCCTCCTCACTTCTCTCCACCAATCCACTCGAGGTGAATTAAAATGATGAGCCATGGTCATATTTATTTGACCCCACGAGTCACAAACCTATTAAGAATTGGGGTGTACCCCAATTTAAATAAATATTGATTTATTAATAATCAATTAATATAAACAAACTAAATTTATATTAAATAATAAACAATATATTTAAGTTCTTGATTAGTTAATTATAAGCTAAGGTTTATAGATACTTAATATTATGTTCTAACACTCCCCCTTAATATTAGGTGTGGAACATATGCCAAAATTACCTATTTATATAACAATATTTACATATCCATAAACCATAGTGAAGGTTTAGGCTAGCATATCACATTTGAAGGATTTGTACACCTTCATCTCACTCAAATTACCTTTTGGTAAAAAATGATTTGGAATCCATAAATCAATAGTGAATGATTTAGGATAAACATGATTTGTGAGACTACATCTCACAGTTTCTCATGGAAAATATATTAACCAAGATATCTAGGATCCTTTTATAACACAAGGACCTCCTTTACAAATACATGCAACACACTAGATTGTACAATGTAAAATTAGAGTGACAGGTTTACAAAGATCATAAGTATCTTGTTACAATGCTTTATAATAGGAGCATAAATATAGAGAAGAAGGAGATACCAATCAACCTACCATTAAGAGGTGACATTGCCATGCACACTCCCCCTCAACAAAAAATCTGAAAAAGCCAAGCATTGTATAAAACTTGCAGAATTTTGTAGTACACAATGGATTTCCAAACATATTTGCAACTCGATCTTCTTTTGGGTAGTACTAGAGATCTATATCCCCACCAAGAACCTTCTCTCAGATAAAATTCATATAAACTTCTATATGCTTCATTCTCTGATGCTAAACTAGATTTTTAGCAAGAGAAATACAAATCTGGTTATCACAAAGAAGATGAGTACTTCCTTTAGCTTCCATGTGTATCTCTTCCAACAACCATTTTAGCCACATGGAATTTTTCACTAATTCCATTGCACTTTTATACTCTACCTCAATATAAGAAATGGAGATTATTGGATACTTTTTAATGGTTCACTTGTACCAAAAAATTGAACACATATTAAGTTGTATGTGTTATATCTAACACAACATAAACATGGTTAGATTCATAATATCCATGTAGATATAATAATAAGAATAATATAAATCATTATTCATTTCAATTTTAACCATCTATAAAACTTTATATTGGTAGGTTAAACACAACTTGTATAACAACTTAAATAACAATATGCTTAATAACTAACCATGCTGTATTACCAATATGTTGAGTTATTTTAATATATCAATATTATAAAATATATATTATATGTAATCAGTATCAGAAGTCTCTAATACAAACACAAATGCATCCCCAAGTGTCATTCGATATACATATATTTATAATTTTAGTAATACCATAGTGATTAAAAAATTATATATGATATATATTCATTATCTATTATAAGCCCTTTATTAAAAAATGTTATAAGACTAATATGTAACACATATGAAAACATGACCAAATCATGTAAGAATAATCATAGAATACACCGAAAACAAAATATCCACTAATAATACTCTAGACAAATTCCATGGATTATGTGGATTTTTGCTTTAAAAAGCGACTGAAGAAGGGTTTTTGGTGATAGATTACAATGTAAGCAACCTTCACACATTTCACAAAATATAGGTGACATATTTAAGCCAAGACATGTCATAATTGTTCCTAAAAAATGATTTAGTATTTCATGCCAAAATTGAACAACACTTCTATAATTTAATAAAAATTTAAGAAGTCGAAGAAATTTTTTTAAACACATATAAGCCATTCTTTTGTATGCTTCCATCTATAATGATATTAAGTTCATTTCTATTAAAACTTTTATCTTTCAAGAATATTACACTATAGTTATTATGAGTTAATTGTGAATGAAAATAAATTCATTTTTTTCAATTTAATACCAAACACACAAAAAAGCACTTTATTTTTATTAGTAGTGAGAGATGTAGTTTATAGAGTCACTACATTAGATCTATGGTTATTCTCTTCATTCTCATTTTGATTTTAACCTGGTTTATTCCATTTTTTATATTTGATTTTTTTTTTGTTTTTCACTGTAAAGTATTATTTCTTTGTGACCAAATTTACCACAATTATAACATTTACCATCAAAACTTACTTTTAAGTTTACATGTTTCTTATCTTTATTAGGGGGTTTAGAAGATGATTTTTGATTCTTATTGAATCTATAAGGATCGTTATTATATTTATGTTTGAGAATTTCCTAAGTGGAATTATCTTTTGAATCAAAATTAGACATAACTTGTTCCTCTTGAACCATGAGAGCACTTGGAGTTTGTCAATTAGAAATGTCTTGCTTAGTTTGGTATTTAGAATTCAGAATTGAAATACAATTCCTAAATATTTTATGGATGTTTAACTCAATAATGAAATACAATAATTTATATTAAATTGTAGTTACACCCATTTAACTGAGATTCAACATTTTTAATTTTTGCTAAAAAATTAATTACCTTTTCATCTCCATTCATGGGAGTCGTCATCAGTTCAAGAATCAACTTAATAATTTTTGATAACCGTGTACCTTCATGCATTGATTCCAATTATGTCAAATCCTCACTTGGAATTTCATGATTCTTGATGTGAAGGTGAAAATCATCTTGCACACTCTACAATATAATGGACATTGCTTCCTACACCTTTTTTTGATATGCAACTACATTATCTGTTATTGCCTATCTTTCAATCATAAATTTTTCCGTACCATTCACGATGGTCTAGATCTTGCGAGCCATGAATTCCACCTTCAATATTATCTTCTAGATGTTGTAATTAGTTCCATTTAACATCTAAAATTTATCAATAATAAAATTATTATATTCTATTTTTACTTAAACAATTTTAACAAATGAGAACAACAATTTTTAATAGTAATAGTGGTTTAAAATCCCCCTATTTTTTTCAAGGTATGTCAGTTATATTTTTATGGATTCACGTTAAAAAAGACATATCAAACAAGTAATCTAGAAATACAATATATTATTTTGAAAATAAGGCTAATTTGTTGAAATGTAATTGTAATTTTTTAGTTTTATAAGAAAAAACTGACTTACTTGTCAAGTCATAAAAAAAATCTATTACTTGCTATTTATTTTAATTATCAAAATTTTTCCTTATCTAATAAACAATTTTTTTTTTGAACATTCCCAATATTAGATAGAGAAAAAATAATAATTTAATAATCTGATTAAAAAAGAAGAAAAAATATATATAATTTTTTGGGAGCATATCTCCTATTGAAAGGTTTATAGAGAGGCCAAGCTATGAACCAAGATGGGTCCCGAGCTCACAACAATTTATTTTCAAATAAGTAACCAAATAAATCATAATTAAACTCATGCAACCCCACACTAACCAACTCACAAGAAACACAACCGAGTCGTAGGGAAAGCCACACAGGTGAGCTTCATGGGCAAGCTAGAGGATGACAAAGACAATGAGCTAGACAAGTCACGACCAAGTGCTATGGAATTTTAAACAAGAAAAATAAAATGTGACCAAAGTCAAATTAGCCTTAGTCTTTGCTGTAAGTTATAAACCCATTCACCCCACCATTGACATAAAATGTAGGATAAAATAAATCCCAAAAAAACAAAAAGAATTTGGCCAACATTGACTGAGAGACAATGGTGGTGATGTGGGTGGTTAGCTTATGGGGAACATGGGGCCATGTAGTGCAAGGTGATTAGAGAAGTTGTGGGGGAAAATAGAGGCCACCACTTGGTGCAAGGAGAGATGTGGAGTATAAAGGAGTTAGTTTAGGATAGTTTAGGGCTATAGTATTTAAACTATAGTTTTTTTGGTTTCATTTAAATATAAACTAATGTTTTTAATATTTTATTTTACAATTTTTTAAACTATAGTTTATATAATGTATGATATAGAATTTTTTTAGGCTATAGTATTTAATATATATTGAAATATATATACTATAGTTTTTAAATTGAATCTAACTGTCATACAATTTAAAGGGATACCTTGAAATAGACATAGGTAAAAAATATTTTTGAATACTATAGATTAAAAAATAAAAAAATAAATTTACTAGGGTTCACACCAACAAATAGGGAAAACATCAAACTAGGAGTGAATTATATTTGGCCCCATTCCATGGGTATCTAGCTGAGACAATAGGAAAATTTAAATCCATATTCTTGGGGAAAGTTGTCTCCCTATGGGAGACCATGTAACTTTTCTTTTACTTCATTTTAACCCAGAAATTATTACTTAACCTACACACACATTCCAAACTATACAATACTAAAACAATATTTCAAGAAATATTTATCTTTAATTTTGTTTACATAGGGCCCAAAAAGGGCACATATTTTTCACCAACCAAACATTGTTCACATGGAGGGTAAATAAATTGAGTGTGTATGTCAAATGAGGGGTGGGATTTAACAATTTATAGGTTTTAATTAATCACCAATGGTTATAACCCTTAGAAAACAATTAAATTAAATTAATTTAAATAACCTAGAACCATGCTCTGGTACCATGTTCAGAAAAGGATAAATTTAGAAATAAAATTAAATATAACAATAAACACTAATATGAACATTAGAATATGCAACACATAAAAATAAATAGCAAAACATAATAAGTAACAACGACGCAAAACACAAAAATTACGTGTAAAACCCCTGAGGGGGAAAAAAGAACACAAAACAAGATATTCCATTAACTGAGAAATAATATTACAGTCCAGTAAAAAATATCCATCTTCAATTCTTTCCACCAATCTACTCGAGGTGAATTAACACAATGAACCTTGGTCATATTTATTTCACCCCACGAGTCACAAATCTATTAAGTGACGGGGTGTACCCCGATTTAAATAAATGTTGACTAATTAATAAGTAATTAACATAAACAAACTAAGTTTACATTAAATAATAAAGAATATACATATTCTTTATTATTTAATTATAAACTAAGGTTTACAGACACTTAATATTACATTTTAATATATTTATTCATTCGTTAGGAAAAATGTGTGTGCCGAAGGAAGGAGAATTAAGAGAGAAAGTTCTTGAGGAGTTCATAATGGTCCATATTATAGACATCCGAGAGTTACTAAGATGCATGCTGATTTGAAAGCTCTGTACTTTTAGAATGGTTAGAAAAGGGATATAATAGAGTTCATATCAAATTTTTTAGAGTGCCAACAAATCAAGGCCAAACATGTGCATCTAGAAGGATTTTTATATCCAAATGAGATACCACAGTGGAAGTGGCAAATGATTAGTATGGAATTTCTATAGGAGTTTTCTATGACCAATAATAAACATGATATGATTATGGTCATGGTGTATTAATTGACCAAGGTAGCCCAATTTATACCTAGGAATTTAAAGGATAATTTAATTACTCTCATAAAGATATTTATGCAAGAATTGTTTAGATGACATGGGATTGCAGAGTAGATAATATTGGATAGATATCCCCGCATGACATATATATTTTATTAGACACTTTATGCAACCTTAGGAATGAATTTGAAATTCAATTATTCTTACTACCCATATATTGATGTATAGACTGAGAGGGTCAATCATATCCTTAAGGGCATGTTTAATATATATTTCATGGATAAAAAATAAAATTTCAATGATTATATTTATTTGGTATAATATTATTTACCACTTATTCAAGGTAGTTTTTGGTTAGTTGTTATTAATGTTGAAGTACCTAAAACTTAAATAAGCAGGGTTTACCAATATCTACACCGACAGTCATAATGTAAGGATAAAGGAATGCTTGAGTAATGAAAGAGTCTCCTCCTTTTTCTCAATAAGAAGACCTAGACACAAATAAAAATAAACAAGAGATATTACATAGATATAATAACAAGTTGCTTAGTAAAGCATTATCCAAGGAATCCAAAAGGACTTCCTTCTTGAAGGATGTCAACTCATTTTGATATAATCAAGTTATTTTGATAATGATAAAATAGATAAATGATGACAAAGATAGAATTTAAGAGGTTTAGTAAGACCTTATTTTTCTTCATAAGTGGCCTATAATAGGGTGGTGGTAAGCTCAAATTATTCAAAGTAATCATATCATAACTTGGTTGTTTCTTATATTTTGTAAAGGATCTCAAACATTTTTTCAATGTCCTCGAAGTTTTATGTGAATACGATGGCGCACAAGGTGAGCTTGTGGAGGATTTTGAAATTATCCCACATGAATATTTTCTCTATGATTAGAAGGTTGTAAATGTTGGTAATAGGATGGGAGTGACCTAGAACAGTCATCTACAAAAGATCCATTCTTAGAAATAATTTGTTAGATAAAATCAGAGTGATAAATGTTGGAAACACAACCTTTGAGAGGGGAGGGGTGAATTATTTCTTATTAAACTTTTGAAGCCAATATAAAATCTTAACAAATAATTAAATCTTAATTAACCTTAATCATATGTAAACAACAACACAACATTCAAAAACGAGTAAAAAATAACACATGAACACCATGTTTAATGTGGGAAACCATTAAAGGGAGAAAACCCACTAAAATCAATGTACTACTTAGAAAATTGTCCTATAAGAAATAACAAGGATTTCAAATTTTCTGAGCACCCACTACAAAATTTATATAAACACACACTTGACCTTTAACAAGCTCCTACTTACATGGAAGGAACAAATCCTAATAGTTTAGTCAAACACCCACTCAACCTTTTGCAAGCTCTAACTTACGAGAAATATGTAAATACCTATTTTTATAAGAAACAAGTTAGAACTTTAAAATGTTTTGATAACTTTCCTCTAGTTGTATGATAAAACAAGTAGTGATCTCTTATTCACCTTCTATTGTCTCTTTCACACCTCTTGATTTATATCTTATCTTATCTTCTCAATATTTTGTAAGTAAAACATTAAATGGCCTCTATCATACAAATATTTTTTCACTCATTCAAACATGAATGGACTCACCTTCCTCCACTTTTATGAAAGGAACGATAACCAGATCGTACCAAGCCAAGAATACAGATGCTAATCAAACACCATGATCAGTAAGATGAAAGAAATTCACCAGAATAACTTTACATAAAACCTTTGCAAATAAATGAGAAACAATATCATATATTATTATGGAACTCAATGAAATACATTGAGAATGGGCCTTGCTTAAATAGGCAAGGAATAACAATCTAAGAACCAGTCAAGGTCATAGATCAAGCCATAAATTAAGGAAATAACTAGTCATCAAAGAACTAGTCAAGACCATAGATTTAGGAGAGAACTAGACATCAAGGATCTAGTCAATAGCATAGATCAAGGAAATAACTAGTTAATACCATAGATAAAGGAAATAACTATACCTAACAACTAGATAATATCTCCTAATATCTAAATAAGATAAAAGAAATATCCACACATATAAGTGGGTGAGGATAAATACAATAAAGGTAAATAAAGTACCTAGGTGAACATGAGCTAAGGTAAATACCTACTCTAACATTTTAATCACCTCATTATTCTGCTCATAATTACATATTCAAGTCACACAAACTTTCTCACATGCATAGGGATGATTCTCACATTTACATCAGCTCCTACACACTCAATATATGCTCAAAAAAACTATTTTTCTTGCACACATAGACATAATTATACTATAGGATTATATTCTCTAACATATCTTCACTTCAACTTCAAAAAAAATTCATCTTATTACCTCTTCAACTCATACCAAAGGTCTTATATGACACCATCCAAAAACTACCAACATGCAATGATTACATCTATATGAGTGTCTGTTGCAATACTATCCTGATATAATATTTTATTGAAACCTATAACACTTATGAAGACCTTAAAAACACTCCTCAACTCACTACATAACTAAAACAACTGATAACATACCCTTTCTAGATATGACATTGTCATTTATAACTGTCATCTTCTATTTTTTCCCTTTACCAACATTGGAATATTTTTCCTCTAGATAATGTAAGTCATGCCAAGTGTTTTAAATTTGTGTGAACGTTACAAGAGAACTCTCATATCCTTCTAAATAATTTAAAAACTTTTCAAATAACCATTTCTTCCTCAATCCTCCATTAGAGATCATATGCTTAACTAGGTATGCTAAGTCATGTCATCTCCAATGACTAGTCATAAGAATGCTTCATCAACAAAAATGTATGATATTTAAAAACCTTATGATTCTTGGAGAAAGTAATATGTGATATCTAGATCACCTTAAATGACTTGGAGCAGATAAATCACCTTCAATCTTACCATGGCATATTAATTTGGACAAGGTCTAAAAGGGTTTTCAAACATAGAAAACTAGTCCTCACAAAACGAGTTAGTTAACTCATAAAAATCCTTGTTAATGGCACATATCATACCTTTATAGAAATATATTTACCATATGAAACTTATAAAATTATTAGAAAGCTTCATTTAATAGTTCTTATCATGAATATGCATGCATTTCAGAGACTGCCTAATCTGGTTTTCAGGACCTAAAACCAGTCTTACTCGAGAAGAATTACAGCACACTAAAACACATTTTCAGTCTAAACCAATGATTAATACTTCATACGAGTCCTCTAATTAAATTTAAAACATTCACATGTAAGGGTTATGTGGAGAAAATCACACTTGCACTTCCATTTATCAAACCTTCTTAATAGGCCTAAAAGGGAAGTTTTAACCATTGTAACTTGAACACAAAATCATCTCACCAAATCAAATCATAGGCTCAATCATGTCATCTTGGAGTCATATAAATTTTCCATTCTTATATTTTTCTTAAACACTATGTTTTTGCATCACCATCTCTTCAATCCAACTTGACTAGTTTTGTCTCTTCTATCCCTTAAGAGGTAAGTCACTTTTTTGACCCATTTCACTAATATTTTACATATAACCCACCTTAACATATTCATGAGCATCTAGGGAACATCCTTAAATTTCTACCACATCATAATTTTCATCTTGAACCTTAATATTCATGATCATACCATCAAATTTCTTCAAAATAGAGGTATTTGAGGACCTTACCAGTTAACTTGAAGAGTGAGACCAAAACCAAAATGAAGTAGAATTAGTCTTATACAATCCCAAATCATCACATAAACTTGACACATTCATTTCATGACCAAAAAATTGAATTATTTTCCATCACTTTGAAGGTAGGGTTTTAAGAGGGGTTGGAACCTCCTTAGCTTCTTAGACTTCATTCATAAGGTATAGGCCATCATTTTGACTCATTCTTCTTGAAAAATGATCTATACTCAATGCCCTAACATTTATGAATAGATTGGACCACCATGTAAAATTTTAACATTCCAATGAACATTTCAAACTCAACCCTTGAGCTGGATTTTATCTACTTAGGAACTCAACAGAGCCAAAAAATCATTTTCTTTCTCCTCTTTTGGACTATTGACCTAAAATTTTCCCCAAAGCATCATAAGGAACCCCTCAATTCTTTTAAATTATAATTTATCTTTGTACTTACATGAAAATCATCATCCACCATGGTTTGTGCATGCATATCTATCTTGTTCTCAAGAATAATCTTATAAAAACCCTTAATCATGCCTCTAACAACTAGATTTGGACTTATGGAACCTTCCTCATGCTCTATACATTGTTTATATACACAATTCATGATTGCACTACCTCGTTATAACTTAGTTTACTCCTTACACTAAGCCATGCTTGTACTAGGTCTCTGAATTAGGCCTAGTTGACCTAGTTTCATCTCATGTTTCATGAACCTACCTTGTTTCCTATCTTAACATAACTTATTCATGTTTTACAAGCCTTATACATGCTTCTCCATGTGCCTCATTCCTTCATTCCATTATTCTAGGTCATCTTGCTGACTAGGCCTAAGAATTATGCCTACTAGACCGAACTAATCTCACTTTCTTCACCTTTGCAACCAAACTACATATTGTTTTCCCATAGTATCATCATTCCAAGTATCCTTTGGACATCCCACACATTTTTAGTTAATGGGTACACTCATTTTCATCAATGAAAACTCAACACTCACATGCCAACAATAAATATTATATGCTAAATAAAGTGATTATAAATGACATGGATTGATGCTGATCATAGATAAAATGTTTTTTTGAGAAAATAAAAATAAATACACAAAAATGAATGTAAAAAGGAAACTGATATTGTAATGATAAACTATGAAGAGTCTAGGAGTTTGTGAGACTTAGAAATAAATATGAAGATGAGTTTCTGAGACCAAAAGATAAAACAAAGGCTATGAAGACCAGTTGATGACGATCAAGATCAACAACGATCAGGTAGAAAATGTTTATTTTGATAAAATAGATATTGGTAAAAATACAGAGAGGTTTGAAAAAACAAAGATGGGGTACAGGGGGTATAGAAGCCTATAGGGTTATGAAATGGAGGTTTTGGATTGTTTAGGAAGCTAGATGAAAGAAGTAAAGGAAAAAGGGTTGATCGACGATGATTTGGCATCGACATTGATCCCTGTAGAAATCAATAATATTCTATACATGATCTAAAAGACTAAACGAAAGGCCGATTTTGATAAGAATGTACTAGAGGAAACTAATGACAAACTATAGATAATAGCTATTGTGAAATGAGATAATAGAATTATAATAAAGGATACAAATCTTGATGATTTTTTTGTAGATGATAAAGATGTTAACTGATGATATGACAGATTCTTGGGGGATATTGATGGATTTGACATAATTTTTTTGATGATTCTATATTTCTTTAATGTTGTCTAGAGGTGCAACACTTTTTCCTTACACAAAGGTTGTAATTAAATGGAGAAGGGAGACAAAGGATTGTTAAATAGAATTGACAACATCTATAAAAATCACCAATGATTGTGAATCACCTTCAATTTCACTGCAGAGGTTGAAAATAACAAGAGGAAGAATGGAAAATGGTTAAAATCACTTTCCATCTTGGATACTAGGTTGTTAGGAAATGGTGGGAAGTTAGGGATTTTGGTTATAGGATATTATGGGGTTGGGATATGTATGGTAGAATAGGTTAGGGTTGGTTTTTAGGTGGTTAGGGTAGGGTAGGTATGATTTAGCATAGTAAATGTGATTTTATAATGATAAATTAGAACTGTATTTAGGATAAATTATATTAATAAGAAATTATAAATTAATTATTGGGTGTTGGGTCACCTAGGGGTGAAAGGGGTGTCTACATTTTCCCATTTTTGTTGAGATGTTTGTAGCCATAGGTTGTGAGACAAAAAATTGTGTAAGGATGCCCTAGTTTTGTGATAAGGATATTGTGATATTGTTCCCCCTCAAGCCAATGACTGACTTTGTTGGTCATTGGATTGAAGAGATTTTATTGTGTGGGATAGTTTTACTTTAAGATGCTCTAGGAGTTCTATTATAGTCTCTACTAACCAAGCAGGAGGAGAGATGGTACTAGCCATGGAAACACTTGGTAGGAGACATATAACATGGACCTCCTATAGATGCATGTTGTGGGAAGAATAATACATGAAGAGGATCCAATGGGAGAACTCTTGTGAGGATGTATTAAGATGTGGGACCAAAGGGTCTAAGGAAACATCTGCAAGGTGTTTGAGTTTTAATATATGGCCAAAAATAGAGTTTTGACAAAATATTGAGCATCAAAGCAAATACACGAATATTTTTTAATAAAGTTGTGATGTGATAAGAGAGGTATAAGTGACCAAAATTGATGTATTTGTGTAAAAATGTATAAAATAGGTGATAATTGTAGATTGCTGACATTTGGACACAAAATTGGTGGTGATTACGGGTCACCAAAGATTCTAAAAATGACAACTTCATAATCCAGAAAACTATGCAAATAACTCATTTGTGAAGTGTTTGAGTGAAATTTGAGAGCTTTGAATTGTGATTTTTAAGTGTTTTGGAGATATGGAGGCTAGTGAAAATGGAAGAAAGAGGTAGAGGACCGAGAGAGTGGTAAGTAAGCTTGATTTTGTGTTTTGTTTGTTTTTTCTTCTTTTTGTGCTTTTTTGAAAATTTGGGGTGGGAACGCTACGGTGTTGATCATACAATCCAAGGTGATTGGGAAGTTAGAAGTTGATTACATTAATATAATCATCACTGATTAACAGTCGGGGGGTGATTATGGTGATTTTGGACAAAATTGCTAATTGATGTTTTTGTTTTTTGTGTTTTGCAGGCGAGGGAGACTATCTATCTTCGAGAAAAGAGTACCAGAGATGTTTTACATGATTATATTTAATGTGACCAATGTAGAGTGATATCATGTAGTATTTGTTGGATTAGGAGTATTTCATCACTACTAATGGACTTCTTGGGATTCATGGCTATGATAGCTTTGATTAACAAGTGGGATCCAAGCACCATGATATTTTGGTTCCAAACTAGTGAGATGATTATTATTGTAGAAGATGTATACAAGATCCTCAGGTTGCATATTTGGGGTGAACAGGTTGTACCAATCACTTGAGAGGTTTGTATTGATATGATGAGATGGTTTTATGGTGATGATGCTGGGGAGACTGGGTAACTACTAGGGGATTTTCACATGAAGTCCTACTATAATGCAAATATGTTGGGTAACTAGTTGATGTCGATTACTATGTTAGTGATATCATGTTATACACTACAAAATTAAGGGGGTGGTAGTTTTTTTTGAAATTTACATGTGTCATGGTATAGATCATGGAGCACCACAAAATATATGTCTGGGATCATACATTGTTGCCTCAGGTTTGCCATAATCTCTGGATGTTTGTTAGAGGGAAGAAATTTAGGTTAGATGTGGGGTTTCTGTTGTACTACTGGGATTATGAACATATCATTTTCATGAGGACACTAACTCTACTATGGAGGGTAGGTAATCCAACTGAGTATGTGGTGGAATGTTTGAGATGGTGTTTGGATTGGTTGAGAGATGATGGGGTCGAGTGAGACCAAAATTACTATAGACTACATAGCTTATCTATAAATGAGGAAATGTGGAGGCCTTATGTGAGTTATCCTACATGGTCAGGGATGAATGTACAATTGAGAAGGTTATGGAGGGTGATGTGGGTGTGGGTAAGGAGACCATATATGATAGAGGCCATATAGTTTTCTTGAGTGCAATGACAGTTTGGATTCCCTCAATAGATTCTAGGTGAGACAATAATATATATGTGTTATGATTTTGAGAGTGATTTATCCACACCATTAGTAGATGAGATGGGTCCATTTGAGGAGGCTAGAGAACCTAAGGATGTGGAGGAGGATGATTTATGGGTGGATAAGTGTTTCATGTCTTGGAGTATGCAATGGTGGGCTACTTGTGGATATAGGTTTGGTAGAAGGTGACAGGGGGGTGGAAAGGAGGGGGAGGGTGATGGTGGAGATCAGATGACAAGGATTTAGGAATCTCATGATTTTTTTTAGATGGAGAGGGATAGATTGGTAGTGGAGAGTGACACCGCTCACTAGGAGTGTGATCAATTGTAGTAAGAGATTGATAAGATATGTGTAGAGTGAGATACATTTATTTAGAAGTGAGACAAATATCACCGAAAATAGGAGGAATTGTGTGTGAAGTATGGAGAGGCGGGTATGTCATCGAAGGAATCTAGTAGTGTGGCCTAAGGAGCAAGACCTAATGGAGGGTAAGAAATAATACATACATGAGAAGTACTAATGACAGGAGGATAGATGAGACCTCTTGGTTTTATGACTATGGAACAATATAGGGCACTCAGAAAGGATATGAGATACTATGAGAACTTGGTTATAGAGCACCTCCTTGGTGTTCCTTGTTATGCAAAACACAAAGCCAGTGGGTGTCGAATATCTTGAGAGGTGACATCAATAATCACATAGAGTGTTGTACACCCATGGAGAGATCTGAGGCTAGATGTAGGGGCTGTTGGGGGCCAATGTGGAGATTGAGTATCTGATTTTGGTTTTACCACATAATATGTGGGTTTTTATATGATTTAGATACATTTTTTTGTATATGACCATATTTTGAAGGCATTTTCTATAGACATTTGATGATATATATATATATATATATATATATATGATGATGGTGTTTTACGATTCATTTGTTGACTAAGTTATTTTGATGTTGATATTCATGATGCAATGTTAAGATAGTTATATATAATATATATATATATATATATATATATATATATATATTGATTTTGATATATGATATGTTGAGTTTGCTGTAAGTTTAGATATATTTGATGTGATGTTAGAAGTGATGAGTTTCAAATGTATGGATATTGATTTGATATTTGATATGTTAATTTTGATGTTGATATGATGTGACTTAAATATGATGGTATTGATAAATATTTAAAAATTTACCTTAATCATGGTTGGGAATAAAACGTGAATTATTTTCTCTTTTATACTAGATTTGATGCATGTGTAACTTGATGGTAAAATGTATAATGATGACAATGCACAAATGTTAACACATAAATAACAATATTTAGTCACATGTAGGACCCTGAATATGGATGTAAGTGAGTTTGCATACTTTCTTAGAACACAGGGAGGGTTGAAATATGTAGTTTTTATGAGAGAGTAGGTTCTCCTTTAATAGATTGTAGGTTTATGCCCCAACTATATATTTTTATTAACAAAAACTGAGCAATGTAGGAAGTTTTCTTTGATGGGAAAGTTAATTGATGCAAGAATATTTCCTAGGATGATTTTGAATTTTTGAATGCTGATTGATTTGAGAAGCCTTTTTATAATTATATAAGTAGCCATACTTCAAGGGAGTGGTATGTGATTTTGATTTTTGTGATAGCCATCCTTTGTGGGATCAATCTACAATTTTGATTGATAGTTTTCCTTCAAGGTATAAATATGTTTTTGATAATATGATTAATAATTGTCCTTCGAGGGATCCATCTATATTTTTATAATATGCATCTATAGATATTCTTGAATTTTAATTTTTATGCTGAAGGAAGGCCTAATAGACCATTTTGAGGAGGGGAAACAATGCGTGTATAAACTACACACGTGTTCCCCATAACATGTTATCAGATGATATATGAAAGGGAAGATGAGAGTAATGATTGCGAGGTTCTGGCTAAGGAGGAATTTTTCCATGTGGGATATGTGATGAACAAAGAAATGGTGCTTATATTTAAGGTCATGACTTCTAGGATACTAAAAGTTAGACCACTTATTTCCCAATCATTACAGTGGTAAATGATTGGATGGGGATGAAATGAAATATTTTATGTGACTAATGTCATAACAATAGGTATTTTAACAATAGAAATATTATAAGTGAAAAGCATTCAAAGGTTCATTTTCAGGTTTACCATCAAGGAAGGCTAAATGATAGGCTCCCGACCCATATTTGTGAGTTATGACATATGGACATATCCAATTAGGGGAAAACTTTCAAGGTTTAACCCATTCCAAAGTAGTGAAAATTTTATTTTCTTTGAGGACAATATCACTAATATAAAAGTAACATTATTTGACATGATTTTTATATGCACATTTAATACATTCTTGATATACATGATGGTGTTTGAGGGCTGTTATGTGATGTTCTTATAACAATTTAAGTTGTGCTAGATGTTCTTAATGATAATCCTCCTTAGAGATGAAGTCTTTGAGTGATGGTATTTGAAATTCTAGGGGTAATAACACCTCAGAGCTATAGACTAGGGAGAAGGGTGAGAACCTGTAGGTGTATGGATGCTAGTTCCATAAGACCAAAGAGAAAAAATGATTTGGAGATGCCAATTCATGCTTACTTGGTTGGTGGTTTTCATGAGAATTTTGTTATAATATTCATCTTGTCCATTCTGTTGTGGATAATAAGGTGATGAAAAAATTAGTTTCAAGTTAAATGTGTTGCTAAATTTATTCATTTCTTTATTTTTGAAATATTTTTCATTGTCTGTGATGAGATTTTGGGGGATGCCGAAGCAACATATGATGTGTTGGTAGATGAAGGACCGACGATTTCATTTTCCCTAGCAGAGACTAGTGGAAAATCCTCCACCCATTTAGTGAAATATTCAGTGGATTTGATGATAGAAAGATGTCGTTTTGGCGAATGACGAGTAATGAGACCAATAAGGTAAACTCCCCATTATGAGAAGGGATATAGATCATGAGTAGATTGTAAGGAATGATTTGGGATGTGAGTTAAATTAGAATGTTGTTGGCATTTGATGCACTTCATAATGTATGCACAATAATCTTGAATAAGGGTGGGCCAATAATAACCCCTATGTAAGACACGTTTAGTAACAACTAAACCACTAAAGTGTCCACCACATATACGATTGTGAACTTCTTGGATAGCTTTAGTTGATTCATGAGACCCTAGATGTCATAATAAGAGGTTGTCAAATTAGCGTTTATCTAGAATGCCACCTACGATGATTTATCAGGTAACACAATGAAGAAAAGATTGTTTAGCATTATTTATAAGTCAGATGGAATTGTTAGGAAATTAGTGCTCACATTATTATTTGTAATAGTTAAATGTAATATTCATATATTACATTAGTAAGTTAGTGTGTTAGTATGATATTAATATTGTTATATTAATATCATATTTGTGTGAGAAAAATAAAAGTTTGTAATATTATTAATATGAGTTATTAATCAATTCATTATTAATAATATAGGATAATATGTATTAGTTGTGAGTTTGTTGAATAAACAACTCACATAGCTATTTGGGAGTTGTGTGAGAGATTGTTGGGTTTGGGAGTGATTATAGGAGAGATATGTGAGGATATTATGGGATTAAATATTGGAGTTGAATCCTTGTTTTAAGGAGTTCATTCTCCTATATATTGTAAGCTCTCTCATCATGTAATTTCTCAAGTTTTAATATATCAGTTATTTTCAATATTTTATTTGTCTCTGGATTTTTTCTATTTTCATGTGCTAATCTCATATTTTTTTTGCTAAATTTTATCATCAAATTTGGATTTTTGTTATCAGGAACTTTTGATTATGATAGATAGTTATAGATTTGGGTATATGAAAGATCCGTGGGATTATCTTTTATGATATTGATGGAGGGGAGTTAATTGGTGTGAGATGGTTGATCAAGTCTATGCACAACAATGAATAACTAAGAATCATTAGTTGATAATGGAATGAGTGATGCTAAAGAATCCATGGTATTCATGAACTTATTGGAGGATTGTAGAATTGTTTGGATGGTGTATCGATCAAAGGATTCTAAGAGGAATTCAATAATGGTTTAATATTTTTGTAGAGTTTTGTTTTTGAATTGGTAAATTCCTTTGATTTGATAGATGACAAGTTGAGAGTCTTTATAGATGTCCAATTTTTGAACACCAAAAATGATAGCAGTTTAGAGACCCATGATGAGAGCTTCATATTTGGCTATCTTATTAGTATATTCAAAGTTTAGTTTGAATAATAGAGGGATGGGAATCCCCAGGGAGGTATGATGATAATACCAATGAATCCTCCCTTGCTAGAACTTAGACCTATAAAAGAAGAGTGTCATTTTGATAGGGGTGTATTCTTGATCAAATTGATGGTATAGATGGATTCTTCGGGAAATTTTTCATGCGGTAATTGATTGTTGAGAAGGGGAGATTCTGTGAGGTTGGTTAGTGATGTCTTACCCCTTAATATATTTATGTGATATGAATTCTAGATCAAACTTAGTCATGAGCATAAGCCATCAAGTGATGCAATCATTTTGGTATGGTTTGGAGTACATAAATTTAAGGGGATTGAATTTGGTGACAACATATGTTTTATGATTCAGTAGATAATGACGAAGGTTGGCAGTTGTGAAGAAAGGTGCAACACAAATTTTCAACTTCGGTGTGACGGGTCGCATAGTCATGGAATTTATGAATTATATAATAGAAAACCTGTTCTCTTCCCTGATCATCATGGTGAGAAAACATAACACCCATGGCATGGCAAGTAGTGGATGTGTATAGATAGAATGAATCCCTCTCATGTGGAGGTTTGAGAACTAGTGATGACATAAGATATTGTTTGAGGTCTTTGCAGGAATTTTGATAGTAGTGGTCACATTTTAAATGGACATCCTTTCGAAGAAGATGGTGGAAATGATGAAAACAATCCAAAAGTTATGAAATAAAATGAAAAACTGGCTGGAGTTGACCTCGAAGGCTATGGAGATGTTTAATATTTGAAGGAGGATGCATATCGATGATGGATTTGATTTTGGTGGGGTCAACTTCTATGCCCATGATGGAAATGATGAACCCTAAGAGTTTTTTAGTGAGGACACCAAATACACATTTGGCTGGGTTAAGGAGCAAAAATTATTGTATGAGACGAGTAAAAATGGTGCCGAGAATGGCGAGGCAATCCTTGTGTTTCTTAGATTTTCCTAAGAGTTTCTCTACGTAGTCTTCCACAATATTATGAATAAGATCATGGAAGATATATGCCATCACACATTGATATGTGGCCCCTATGTTTTTAAGTTCAAAGGGCATGAAAAAGTAGTAGAAAGTCCCCCAAGGAGTGATAAAGTATGTTTTATGTTGGTTGTATCTTATGATGAGGATTTAAATATAGATAGAGAAGCCATCCATAAGAGATAACATTTCATGGCCAATGGTGAGATAGACAAGTTGATCAATGTTAGGGAGTGGGAAATCATCTTTAAGACACGAGATATTGAGATATTTGAATCCCATGAAGATGTGTAACTTGTTAGAGGCTTTAGCTATGGTTATGATGTTAAAGAACCATTGTGGATAATCAATGGGAAATATGAAGTTATCTAAAAAACTATGTTGTAATCATTCTTTGATTTTGAGGGCTACGTGAAGATGCATCTGACGTAGTTTTTTTGATAGGGTTAGTGTTAGGATAGGTGATGATATTAAGAAAGATAATGTTAGGGTAAATAGATGACATGTCACTATATGACCACACAAAGAATTGATTGTGTTTTGAAATGAAAGCTGTGAATTATTTCAATTCTTTTGGGTTAAAGGATTCACCAACCCTCACTATTACGAAGGTCCTATGTTGATGTTAATGTTAGATTCATTAAGGAGTGTTGATGTGTCAAGTGGTAAGATATTTTGGAGGTAATGATCCTTTGTGCCCATATAGGATAAAAATGATTGGTCATTATGACATTGGAAAATATCAATGGTAGGGGAGTCTATTAGGAATTATTTAGTTTAGTACTCACATGGATATTATATTGTAAATGTTGAGTTAACATAAACAATTCATCATATCATAATTAGATCTTATAATATTTATGTTTGTTACATAGGTTGTTTAAACAACCTACTTAATAATGCAATATTTTTTAGGATGTTTCTTATTATAAGAACTATATTCACACACACACACACACACACACACACACACACACACACACACACACACACACTTGTATGTATATATATGATTTATATATGAATTATTAAGAAGAATGATTGTTTTTTTGTAAAAATATGAGCATTGTTCTTCATTTGGCTTAAGCGTAGGGGAGAAAAGTTCAAACATATGTAAAATCCATCTAAAGAAAGGGTTGTAGTTTTGTTTTTATCATACGAGTTTACTTTAAATTTAATGGGTTTGTAGGCAAATGTACTAGCTAAAAACTATAGAAATTATAGAGAAACCCAGATCATGTTTTAGGAGAAACATAGAATAAAAAATAAAATTTTGGACAGGGTTTATGATTCTTTTATTGATATGAGTTATTTAAAATTATTTTATGTGTTTCAAAAAATCAAAGGATTTTCAGGAGGAAATTACGTAGGTGAAATCTCAATTAATGGAGAACACTTTATAAAAAGATATCTTGTAAACAAGTATGAACACACGTATCAATCAAACCTTCTGTTGAAGGAGGCAATCAAAATGATGGATCTGTGATGCATTGGAATGATGCCTAAGAATTATATTTCTCATTTTTTACGGTTATGTTTCAACTTCACTATTTTTTTTAATTATTGGCAAATAGTTTTTTGAAAGGGACTATACCCTTATACAACAAGGCTCAGAAGCCAGAATAGAAAAAATAAGCACAAAGAAAGGGATTTTAATCTAGATATAAAAATAAGGACCAACTACAGAACATCGTCTGCAAAAAAGAAGCAACAACCAACAACCTCAACAACAACTAAACAACTGCTGAACAACGAAAACCTAGCAATAGTACACCAACACCAATGGAAAGCATGTTGTAATCATGCCCCAAAAAATGATAACCATGTATTCCGGCCGATCACCAAACAAAGAGAATCATCCAGACGGAAAGCCCTCCTTCAGGGTGAATTTTTTTTTCTTCTTGCTAACCGTAACCCAACTTGAAGGAGTCTCCACTGTTGAAGGAGAAGTCAAAGGAGGGGTATTATCCTTAGTCACATTTGTCCCAATTGGGACAGCCACTACCTGAATCATATCCGTGTTGCCCTCAACAACTTGAGCATTATTCATGCTGTTAATAATTTGATTTTCGGATAGAGGGGTTTCAAGGGTAGTTTTAGATTCAGTCACTGTTTCTACTTTTGATTCAAGATCCCTTTTAGCATAAAAAATTAGGTGCTCTGGGAGTGCATCTTTCCACCAATTTCTCTTTTCATGTTGACGTTTTTCCATCTCACAAGAAGTAGAGGTGTGTCCTAAGCCAAAACACCTCCTACAACGATAAGGTAGACCTTCATAATCAAGAGTTTGTGACCAAGTTCTATTTTTCACCCTAAGATCTATAGTAGCAGGAAGATTTTTATCAGTGTCTAGTTCCACCAAGATTCGGGCATAGGTAGTATGGGTGCAATTAGTGGTTTGAGAATATATAAAGAGTGTAATTCCCAAGGTGTTGCCAATGGCTGTCAGACAGTCATGTTTCAACTTCACTATTGATGAGAAAATAAGCATGAATATATATAGGGTCAATTACAGTATCTCTGTGTATACATTCTTGGTGAGTGTCTTCATCATGCACACAAACTTTCATGTAACACATGCGAAGGAATAGTTCCGTGATTTGTTCAAAGTCTGCATGATATATACATTTGTATTTAGTTTGGCATTGTTTGTAAATTTTTATAGGTTATATGTGTCATGGACATCAAGGTCAAAATAAATAGAATTTATAAATATTATAGGGCCATTGTATTTGTTGTTTTATTAGGTGACTAATTTAAGTCTTGATAATTGTATAATGGGTATTATATAAAATTAGTCATAATACCACTATTTGTAATTATAGTGTTCATGTCTCCAATTTTTTTTAAATTTTGAAAAGGGTCTTTGTATGTATTTATGTTTATTGCTATTGGTTGTATTAATCTTTTATATTTGTAATTATTATTTTATTACAAATCTTGTTTATAAAGTCTATGTTGTAATTCATTTAGTATTGTATTGTCATGTTATTATCATGTTTAGTTGATATTTTTTCAAAATTAGTGTCGTTGTCAAAGTCTTGAAAATAAAAAAATAATCCACATTTCAACTGGACGCATTTTCGGTGGAATCTGAAGTCCTTTGATATGCAATTGAGCTCCATGATCCAATCCGGTTAAGTTTGCAACATTGAATGGGAGGACAAAGACATCGGAGGTTGGAGGTCAATCAACGACCTCTCGTTAGTTTCCAATGACGGGGCTGCATGAACATTTGGTGACATATTTTTTAGAGTGTGTTTTTTTTCAATATGATTCATATTTTAATGTTCCTATTTGGTTTGCAGAAGAGGTGGAAATTTCACATTGTGGGGGGGGGATATGAAATTAATGTTCTATTTCCATTTTTAATAAAAAGACTAAATTCAAGGCAAAATTCCAGTGGTAGTGACAATTTCCTTTGAAGTTAGAGATTGAGTGGCAGCGATCAACAATAATGGATGTAATTAAGAAAATTGTGATTCTTATATTATGAAATGTGAAATCTCTTTCTAGTATGTGTTCTATTTTTTAGTTTGTAATATGTGAACACAATTCCTCTGTGATCCCCTAATGGAAGAATGTGGTGAGAGCTGATGATACTATTACAACATCATGATATTATTGTTTTTGGTTATCCATTTTAAAAACCACCTCAAAGGTTTGTTGGTTATCCTTAAAAAAACCATCTTTTATAGTTTTTGGATTTCCACTTGAAAATAACCATCCCGAAGGTTGTTGGCTATCCTAAAAACAAAACCATCCACATCATAAACAAGCTTCAAAGTGGCATGTTTCAGTATAAGGAAGGTTTTCCCCATGTTTGCACTAAGGGGGGAATGTTAGGAATTATTTAGTTTAGTACTCACCTAGAGTAATTGTGTAAATCACATTAGTAAAATTAGATTGTAGATGATGAGTTACTGTAAACAACTCATCATATCATAGTTATATATTATTATAATATTTATGGTTATTTGTAGGTTGTTTAAACAACATAATAACATTTTTTATTAGATAAGGTAAAAAAAGGGATTATGGCTCATAGAAGCCTTACAACCAAAGATACATCATGAATATAGAAAAATAGAGACAGAAAAAGAAATAGGGCCACCAACAGAGTTAAAATAACTTAACCTAGAGATCACCAGGACCACTTAGAAACAAAAAAAGAGACAACAACTTGCAACACAAAATAGACACAATTTGTTAATAGTCTGCCAAAAGGCCATAAGCAAATAAAGCCACTAATTTTTCTTAAGAAGTTTGAAGGGGCCACCCTAGGTGTTGAGTTGACCTTGCAGCATTTGAATTTCATCCATGTCCATCTGGGAGGCCTCCTTCCCTCCATCGTCATCATCTAAGATAGTTAGGTGGAGTTGAAACGTTTCATGCTATCGACCCTTTTCCATTTTATCCATCCTTTTATAGATCCTTAACCACATTACTGATCCCTGCCAAATCCTCTCTCATGGAGCATTGAGATAAAAAAATGTTTAGAAGCCTCTATACAGTCATACATACTATTCCTCAAATCATTAATGATTTCACCCATATAATCCATATCCCTTTCTAGCTGCTGAATCTTGAGATAGAGTTTCTCAATTGTATCCTACCACAAAAAATGAGATTTTTCCTTGAATTTGGAAGGATTTTCCCTTAATTTATTCCAAAGACACAATCACACCTTGAAATTCCTTTTCCTTGCCATGATTATGAGTGCCCTTTCCACTCCTAAGCTTAGTCAAACACACAACCAGATTGAGAACATCATCTAAATCCACCTCATCTAGTTCAACCTATTTGGGAATAAGGGTTTTACCATTTTGGTAAAGGGAGGATAAGCCCATGGTGCAAAGGAGAATCCACCTTACCATACCGGAAATCCAAAATTGATGTTGTGACCGACGTATACAAATAAAATGGAATGCTCATAGCAATTTTGTGTCTAAACATGTTTAAAATAGATAGATGATGTGTATAGATCTTATTTTACTCACCTTCTAAAGTAATGTAATGTATAATGTGAAGAAATACAATGTTCCATATACCAGGGATACAGTACCTCACAATTCTATCTATAAGAAAATACATTATTTCCTTACCTTAGAAGAAGGCATGGATTTCATGATTTCTTCTTGTTTAGTACTTGAACATTTTCAATCCCTCCATGTCCATACACATGGCCTCCACAATGGAATTTTCAAAGACCTATACTTCTAATCCTCTAACCATAACCCTCCCATTATCCAAAACATTCCCAAAATCTTGGGATAGAGAAGGATATTACCCTTTAAGTTTGGATATAAACTACCGAAATCCCTAATTCTTGAAGATATGCCACAAGGAGGGATTGTTTTGAATCTCTCCATGACTCCACACGTAGTTTGCCACCTTCTATATTTTTCCTTCTCGAGAGGAAATTAAAGTTTGAAAAGAAATAAATAGTACCCCATTTAGGTTCATTGTAAACAAATATCTCAGCAAGGATCTCATACATGCGACCAATCTTGCCAATCATAAAATTATTAATAAAAACCCCACTCATTTGGGAGAAGACCTTCAAATTATTGCCTGTCATTAATAAGAGTATTATTAATTATAATTGGGACTTCATCCCATTTGTTCAAAATTTTGAAATTATTATTATTAACTCCCAGATTTTCCAATCGATCAACACATTTGTTTCTACTATGTGGATCATGGAGGAAAGTTTTTTTATCAAAGGCCTTAAGAAGTTCCTTAATGTAAGAAAGAATATTGCCAAAAATTCAACTATAGTTCTGATTTTTCTTAAGGTCATTAATAATAAGCATAGAGTCCCCCTCTATTTGAACCATCATAAAGCCCTTATCCTTTGCCAAATTAACACCCCAGAGAAGAGCCATAGCCTCAATTTTTTTTCTTTGGCTCCCTAAAGGACCTACATAAGCAAAAATCCAATTTCCATCATGATTCCTAAGTATACATCCTCCTCTCGCAAGACCAGGCTTACCCTTCAAGGCCCCATAAAAGTATAGCTTTAAAATATTCACATCAGGTTTGTCCATTTTTCTGCAACCCGAGGGTCTTTGAATATGGGAGGACTAAAGGAGAACTGTCTCAAAAATGCAGTCTCTGCATTCGAACAAGGAGCCTTAATATTTCCCTTGAAAATCCTGACATTCTCTTTAATGGATGAGCACACACGCGTAATAACCTTTTTAGTAGCAGTATATAGATCTCTAAAAATTCTATTATTTTGTTCTTTCCACAAAATCCATAAAAAAGGGGGAGAGCCATCCTCCAGGAAGTCACTAGAACTAGATATTTAAAGGGGCAACTCCATTGTAAGAAGATATCTTCCATGGAATTGGGTAGCAGTCATTGGAGATTAAAAATATCCATAACTAAATAAAAAATAGCCAAGGAAAAATAACAATGTATAAACAAGTTGTTAGCATACTCCTCATACTTACCACATAAAATACATCTACTAGAGATTATCATACCCCTTTTCCTTAGATTCTCCAAGGTATAGATCTTATTTTGAGAAACAAGCCAATAAAAAATATTTACTCTAGGAATAAGATCATCAACCCACAAATTTTTCCACTAATATTTCTGTTCAAGAGATTTGAAATTTAAAAGGTATGCAGATTTGACAGAGAAATGTCCCGAATCCTCCTCTCTCCAAATTTTTGAATCTTCTTGACATTAAAACATGGGAATATGGAAATTTTGGATTTTTAAATTGAGCTTCAAGTAAGGCTACATGGATCCTTTGAAGTTAGGAGGATGGGAAATATGAATCCATTTGAGATCCTCACTGGTTCTGATCCAAATATATTGAATCATATTTTTTTGTCTCCTCAAAATATTGGTAAATAAAATTCCAAGGATCCTCCAAAGTTAGTGGTTTGCCCCCTAGACAAAAATCCTATAAAAAATGAATTTTGGTGCCCTTCCCACTAATCCATTTAATACCCTGACCTAATATGGATTTATATTCCAGAAAGGATTTCCAATAGATCAATCCCATAGGGAGGTCATCTTTTAGAAAAAAAGTTTCTAGTTTGTAAATATTTCGTAAGTATTTCCTTTTTAGAATTTAAACCCACATTCCCTCTTATTTAGTTATCCTCCTCCTAGTTTTATCCAAGAGAGTCCCATTCATTAATTTGATATCTTTTTGCCCTAACCCACCACAATGTTTTGGTCTAGAAACTATTGGTACCCAAATCAGTTCTGCTTGTGAAGTCGAGCAACATCAACAAGATGAGCATGATGCTTAGAGAAAAATAGAGTAGAATTTAAGTCATTTTATATTTAGGGAAGGAGCTAACTGACTCTTTATCACTCGATCTTGGAAAAGTTGGATAACAATGTGCTAAGGGTTTGACCTACCCTACTACTTTAGGTCCTACCTTTGACCAAGGTGAGAGAACCCGTTTTGTAACCTGTATTTGTAGGGGAAAAGAATTGATCAACAATATTTGACTCTCCTATTTAGGGAATTTGAGAAATAACCTTGAGATGACATGGCCAATGAAACATAATCTAAATCTCACGAGTTGTCACCCTATAAAATGTAGATGCCTCCTAGACAAGGTTCAAGTTAATAAAGACAACAATAAAAACAACTTGCTCCTGCATATTTTGAGTAAAGGATGGATAAACTCAACAAATATTCTTAACATTTATGGATAAGAAGTGTAACAAGGGGTGGTTATTTTAATATTTATCAGTTTTGAGTGTAATTTGTTGGGGAATTATGCAAGATAAATTTGATTATACCAAATTTCTAGGAAATTCTAAAAAAGGCTGAAAGTTTTACCAAACAAGATGATGAAAACACTTCAAATAACCATCAATGAACCTTCAACTAGAAGATGTGCATCCATGGAAGCCCCAAGATACACGGGTTTACACATTCTTTGAGAGTTTAAACATAAAATCTCATTGTAAAGACTCAATTAAACATCAAGAGTCCCTGATCTATCACACCTAAGATACACTCATAGAATAAAAAATGACCTGTATAAAAAAAGGGAAATAAAGTGATTTTAAAACTATTTATTACACAAAAAAATGAAATATCTTCTCATAACACAATTGAAATTACAACAATAATAACATAAGGATAAGATATTGTGTGATTCAGAGAAATTCCTAACATAAGATTGATATAGGAACAAAAATATCTACTTGAAACATCTCAACTTAAAAGTAGACACAACAATGCTCATGATTAACACAATTAACTCAAGTCTCATCAAATTTATCAACAAGGGAAAGTTTTGGTTACAATCTTTATGCATGTCAATGGCTGTAAAAGCACAACCATCTTGACATGATTTGAATTGAAGGCTAAGGAAATTGACACGTTTCTCAGATAAGTTCTTGGAAAAATGGATTCTCTTAGTTTACGCCTTTCTCTAAAAAATTTCAGAAAATTTCAAACCGCCATATGCGAGAGCATCCTCATTGTATTTATACAATTTCACTCACTCAATCATTCTCTATTTTCCCCCCCAAAAACATGAATCTCAAAGAGAATATTATTCCTTATTTTTCCAGGTGGAAAAGTTGTGATCTATTCATGTTTCTTACTTCCATTAGACATGATTGGGGCACCATGTTGCTGCCTTTTGAAAGTTGTCTTAATCATTTATTTCCTTTTGGCGTGCAAGAAATCACTTTTTAATAATCCTCAGGCGGTTCCATATGGCTTAATGTGACACACAATCCTTTTCACCTTTTGAAAATCTACCTCAAACAACACATACCTGTGTTCGTGCCTTTCAAAATTGAGTGTCTTTACGTGGATTACATCACATCAATCAAATGCCTCCTCTTGCACAATGTAAATCTTTTTGAAATTTATTCCCTTCGTGTGAGCTGAGAAAAAATCTTATTTCCTATGATGAAAATGATTTTACTCAACTCAACCTATTTTAACCATCATCATTATAAATTCAACTCAACCTTCTCATAAACATGCATCCCTTTTTGACCCTTGAAAGTGAATAATTTTTTACAGAGCTTTTATTAGCACAATGGCGAGTGTGGTTATCGCAAATAGTTTGAAAGATATTTCTTCATAAGATTTAAACCAAATATTCAACCTGCATGGTCCATATGAAGCCTTTGTCAAAGATTTTATTGATATTGCATACCCAGGGGATACTAAAGGGACCTTGACATGTCAGAAAATTTGGATCTCACTCCTCCTAAGATTGATCAAGATCAATCCTATCTTCTCATCCTTCCAATCTATGTATTACCATCTTTTTCGATAGGAACATAAGAAATCTCCAAAATATTTGAAGAAGTTCTAGATTTAAAGGATGTCTGCCATGACAGGGGTGACTGAGTATAGGTGTCTCTTCCTGTGTGATGAAAAATTTGTGCTGACAGGGATTCCCAAATACTCCTACGTGCTATATGATAAATATTCCATTGATATTGTGCCAGCCATTTCTCATAAAATGGATGAACTAGATCAGAGAATCATTTCTCTGGGAAAATGTCAACTAGGACCTATGCCATCATTACCATCCACCAAACCAACATCATCTTCAAGAAATAAGAGGGGGGAATCAAGATTCCAACCCCTAATTATCATCTTAGATGAGGAGGAAGTAGAGCCTTTGTCTCCCCATCATTCCAAAACATCATTATCTACCACCTGGGAGGGTAAGGGAAAGTCCACTTTTTAACCTTCAATTATTTTATTGTTACGGTCCTCTCTGATGGAGTAAACATTATCAAGACCTTGGCTTGTTCCTTTGCCAAGGGAGTGTCCTCCTTTCACAAGGAGTCACCAAGGTGAATCTAGTTCAGAAATCTCTTGTTCCATCGGGTACCTAGGATGTAATACTCACTCTTCCAGGTACTAAAGATGTTCCCCCTCAGTCTACTCCCAATAAGTCTACTCCTCAGAGAGGGGAAAGGGAAGATGATGCATTTTCCACGGGTGGTTTGGATCTTCTGGACTGGGTATCTTCTTATCAGAAGAAGATCAAGTTGGAGAATATCATGGATGGTTCTAGAATGACCCTTGAGTCATTGATGGATATGGGTATGTCCATGAATCTTGTGGGGTCAATTGTATTTGTTCAGATAGATCAGGGTTCAAATGAATTCATGTTAAGGAAGAATGGGATATTGAACAAGCTTCCTCCACTCAAAGGATATTTCAAAGTAAGAGTAGAGGATAACTTAGTGGTTTTTCTCTTCTTGTGTCCTTACTTCAAAAAATGTATACAACTTTATTCATCATGGGTTGGGGCCCCTATAGAACCCTAATTTTGATTTATGTCTGAAATTCCTTCTTTATCTTCCATTATATGAGCCCATATGGTGTTTGAAAATTCAAAGTTTGTACATGTTCAGATCATCCCACACTGTTCCCATCTTTTGTTTACATTCCCAGGGATTTTATTACAACTCTGCAATGCCTATAGTCTCATCAATGGTATCCATGATTTTGTTAACTCTACCACTTTCATATCTCCATTTAAGAGTCTCAACTCTAATTTTTAGCCATGCCTTCAATTGCATGCCTCGGGACCCTAAAACCACATTTAATTATTCTGAACACTAAGTCCTCTACCTATTTTTTGGTTCTCTTGTCGGGGATGGCTAATTCACACAAAACATGGAAACCATGTGAATCTTTGGGGCTTCTATCTCTCTTTCTTCTTCTAAATTTGTGCTCTAGGTGACACATGGAAGCTTGCGATCCCTCACTTCTTTACTTTGAATTTTCAGCCTTCCTGGGCTACCTTGCTGCACTTTTACCACTTGGCAGATCCTTCACTCCTTGAGAGTCTCTAATTATTTGTGCCTTTCCAAATATGTGCCGAAAGGACATGTGGATACCTTTCATGTCCAATTCCACACTTAGGAAAAATTAAGCCCCACATAGCAACAAAAGGATATAAGAAGGAACAAAGGGGCCAATTTTCACAGGGATTTTTAGGGGAAACATAACTATTACACTCCTCGACCATGAAAAATAGGATTCACACCCTAAACAAAAGAATCACATTTACATCTGAAATGGTCCTATCTTTGAGCATACTTTTTTCACATGAGAAAACTAGTCAGAGTGAGTTTTTTCATGGTAGACACTAAATAAGAGGGTGAGATTAAAATGAGCACTAACACCAGCTCCAACTTGGGGATGGGCACCCCTAGTGGGTGCCACAAGAACCACGCAAATCAAACACTAAAAAGACCAAGTTCCTAAATCCATTTTTCTACGGAGTTATTTAAAACACACACAAGGTCAAACACATTAATGCCTTTCACAAAATTAAATTTAGAAACCGCGGCAACTGGTCACTGTAGACCAAGAGAGAAAAAAGGGAAATAGCAACAAAAACAAAAGGATATATACACTGTATAGGAATGTGTACCTTTTTTGGATCAATCCAAGAAGTGTTTCAAATTCCTTCCATTAACATGTAATTCAAGACAAATCTCCATCCATATTCTTTAGGAAGAAAGTGTGCTCACCAATTCTTATGTCAATGGAATAAGGACCCATCCATAAGGCATCAAATTTACCATGTGTTTCCTTTATCATCATGTCTATTATCCCATAACAAAACAAGATCTATACCACTGAAAGTTCCTAGGAGTCACCTTTTTATCAAATAGCTTCTTGATTTTTTCTATGAACCTTAAGTGTCTTTGGTGATACTTCCCTTTTTTCTTCATCCAACTCAACTATTTGATTAATACTAACTTCATAGGGATTCACTTATTCATCTTCAAGCTTATATATGAAATGATAAGAGGATATTTGCATATGTAAGGGTAGAAGAGCTTGGACATCCATAAAATAATTCAAATGGGCTTTTTCTAGTCACTCTTTTGGTAGTTCTATTCCCATAAATAAAACTTCAACTGCCCACCCTATTTCCTTTTATTAACATCTAATGTTCTTCTAATGATTTTAAGAAATTTTTTTATTGCTTGATTCAGCTTGACCGTTCCCTCAAGGATTGTAGTTTGATGCATATGTCAGATTTATCCCATATTATTGGCACATGTTTACCAATGTCTTAGACTCTAAAATTCATTGCATTGTCAGCAACTATCTTTACAGGTACTCTGAACCTACAAATTATATGATTCAAGATAAAATCCATGAAAAATTGATGAGTTTATTTTTTAGTAGGGATAACCTCAAACCCATTTGGTAAAATAATCAATAGCCACTAGTATCCATTTGTGCCCTGCACTTGAGGGATCTGATATTTCTCCAATAAAATCCATGCCCTATTGTTTACAAGGATCTTCTATTGACACTAGTTGCAAAGGAAGGGTTCCTGAAGATTTCATTTTTCCTGAAAACCTCTAGAAAATTTCACATCTTTTGACCAACAAGGTTGCATCTTTGAAATTTGTAGGCCACTAATAATCTTCCCTTAAGATCTTATGGGCAGTCACTCTTCCAGAAAAATGGCCTCCACACACTCCCCCATGAAACTCTGCAATCAATTTTGGAGGCTTCATCCTTTTTGATACACCTCAAAAGAATCCCTTTAGGGTTCTTCCTAACCAACCCATAATTAGTGATAATATACTTCTGGGAGGCTCATTTGAGTGTCCTTCTCTAATTCTTATCTAGATGTCCTGGACACTCCAAATTCCTGAGGTAAAATATGATGTCCTTTATACCATGTGGAATTAATTAACTTCTCATGGACATCCATATTTCCTTCCTGGATTCATTGACTTCCATTACTTACAGGTTGCTATCTGCCATCAATCTTGCAAGGCCCAGACCTGTAACCAACTTGGTGGTCTATATGTCCATATCATATTCTTGTAACTTGTTCACCCAGTGGCATATTTTACTGGAAATATCCATTTCTGATAAAATGTCCTTGACCATAGTGTGGGGAACATAGGAGACAATCTTAGAGCTCAAGATATAAGGCATGAAAACTTTAGTTACTCTTACCAAAGAAAAGGCCTGCTTCTCCATTATGGTATACTTCAATTCAGCCCCTTGTAAGGCTTTACTAAAAATTTCAATGTGCCTTTCATTTCCTTCTTCATCCTTTTGCAATAATAACAGATGTAATAGTGTTCTTCAGATGCAAAGGAAAATATCTGCAAATCCTTCTTGTAATCAGGGGCTGTTAATACTGAAGAGTTTTTCAATGACTTCTTTAATTCCAGTGAAATCTTGGAGATATCTTTCCCTCCCATTTGATAATCTGGTCCTTCTTTAACATGCTTGTAATAGGAATAGTCATTTCAACAAAATTAGAAATGAATCTCGTAATAAAATTTATCTTACTGAATCCCTTTCTTAGTTTTTGGGACATGAACTTTACCAATTTCTTCCACTCTTTCAGTGCTTCAATATTTTAGGGTTAATCACGACCCCTTCCTTTGATACAATATCCCCTAAAAAAATTTCTTTTTAAACCCCGAAATGGAATTTTTTTTGATTCAACGAGATTCTATAATCTCTACATCTTATCAACATCTTTTCTACATGACTCAAGTGATCACTTCTTTTTTTGGAGAATATTGTCACATCATCTTGATAAACTACAATGAAATCATTGATGTAACCTGAGAATGCAACATCCATTGCTCTTTGAAACATGGCACACACATTCATCAGACCAAATGGCATCCTCACATATACATAGGTACCCCATGGAGTAGTAAAATAGGTTTTGATTCTTTCTGTTGCTTTACCACCACCTCGTTATACCCTAAGAATCCATCTAATATGGACAACAACTCTAGATTCAGTGACCAATTGCAACATGTTATCCATATTAGGAAATGGATAATTATCTTTAATTAAGGCCTTGTTCAAATTCCTGAAATCAACACACAACCTTATGTCTCCATTTTTCTTTCTAACTGGCACCAAGTTTTACCACCCATGAAGAATATCTTGTTGGCTGTATGATCCCTCCATCCCTTAAATTTTTTGAATTCTTTTTACATTTTGAGGGAAAGAAGTGGATTAATTGGCCTCTATTTTTTCCTAAATGGTTTTGCATTAGGTTCCAAAGGTATCTCATGTTGAAATATATCCTCCCTATATGGCTTTTAATTATGAGTAAGACCATGCCAATCAATCTTGGTACTTTTTCAACAACTCAATGTAGGACTGATTTTCCTCGCTCTGAAATTACTACCTAGCCATACTTTCCTAGGTTTTTCTTCAGTTCCTAGATTATTCTCTTCCACATCTCTTGGGGATAGAGATATGTCTATGAACCACCCTATCTACATTATCAAAGTTTGAATCTAAAGAAACCAACCCTCTTGGAATGGTATTGGTTTTTAACTGAATAATGTCCTTTCCAAATAGAGTTTCCTTACCATCACAAATAGAAACCATTGGTTCCCAATGAATGTATTGATCAGTAAATTATCCTTCATTCTACAAGAACCTATGAACCAAGGAATCATCGTCAAATACTTTCCAGTGTTTCACATTATCAGGAACAGATGGTCTTGACAATACTTCAATATCATAATCATAGTAAGGAGACACAATACAATTTTCAAACCTAGATCCAAGCACTACCAACCTTTTCTGCTGTAGCATTCTAGATTTCTATCATGATACAATATGTTGAAGGAGTCAAAAATTTTGATAAAATCCCATACTGCATGCTTATATTGCTTCATTCTTTGATTTTTAGTGGCATACAATTTTCTAACTTAGTTTCACTACCAATTTTAGGTCTCCTTTAACAATTATATCCTTGATACCATATCTCCATGCAATCCTCAAACCCAAGAGTAGTGCCTCATAATCTAAAATATTATTTGTGCACTCAAATTTAAAATTGAAGGAGAAATTAAATATTTCTTGACTTGGAGACAGAAGGACAACTCCTAGTGTCATTTCCCAAGTTGGAGCAAGCTCCATCAAACATTAAAGTCTAGGGAATACCAAATTGTTCAAGACAATTACTCTTATCAATACCATGCTCCTCAAAATCCACATAGCTGACAAAGTTATTAACATCTACATCTGCATATAATACTTCATAAGAAGCATTGCTAGGGTCTTCAATAAGATGGAACACTTTTTTCTCACCATATAACTTGAAAAGGTTCCCTTCTACTAGGTATAGTGGCATATGACCATATCCATCTACACACTTCTACCCACACTAGCAACCCACTTTCTTGAACAGTAACATACCCCATTTAGTAGGGTAATACACAATGACTACATTCATGGTTTAAAACTTACCAAGATAGGCTGCTAATTTCACAACTAAGCCCTTTACATATCCTATCATTGGTACTTCTCTTGAATCCATAGTAATGCATTTTCTAAAGGCTACTGTTACCTTGATATTCAATTCATTCATTACTTCAAGAGGCATCACATTACATGAAGCCCTTGAATCTAAACATATAATTGTGCACAAGTTTGTCCTTAATGATTAAAGTGGTATAAAAAGGATCAACATCAAGATGAGATTCAACAAGGGACATACCCAAATACACTTCAGGAGATTCACCCAAGTCTTCTAATTCTTTTGGCACCTTCAACTTTGAATTTTCAAGGGGAAGATCCACATTATTTACATCCTTTCTCAAGGGCGCTCCTTCCTCCTTGAACCCTAAATACATCAAATTTCCTTTTCCTATGCTCAAGGATCCTAAGAAATTCAATAATAGGTACAATGAATTTAATTTGAATCAAAATATGGGAAATATCACAAGGGATATATTTGGGTAATAGTATGTTGGGAGGGATAGTAACATCCCCTTCTTGGGGGATGAGACTCTTCATGGCTTGTGCATGGAGTGGAGTAATGATTTTATTGGGAATAAATGGACCCTTGTTTAACATATATTTCTTAGGAGGACCTTTTGAGACATTAGTGAGAAGGGTATTTTTTGGTTTGGGTTGTGGATCTCCTCCTTTGGAAGTTCTACTTCTGAGATTTAATTCATTTTCTTGAGCTACAATCACGTTCATCAGAACCCTTAGAAGGAATTAATCCATCATAATTATTAATCATCAAAGACCTTAAGTAATCAAAATCATGATTAGGAAATTTGAAATTCTGAACCATATCAATATCAACATCATTAACGGAAGTAAGATGAGATACCCGGTGAATGTAGTCCCAAAAATCCTCAATAGTTTGAGAACTTATCAATTCAATGGAGGAAACCCCACACCACGAATCATCAGGATAATCCACCATACAAATATCTCAGAAAGTGGGGTCATCTTCAGGCTCTTCACCACCTTCACTTAGATCACACAGAGGATGGGGTGAGAAACACTTGTCACACCAATTAGTGACATGTGCCTCTTCATTTATAGACACTCTTGTAGTCAATGGATCAGGAAAAAATATTATTTTCTATCTGAGGCTGTTGTTTAATTCCTCACCCCATATGTCCCTTTCCTATATCATTCCTCATCTCACCTCTTGGATGACCAAAAAATTTATTCATCAATTGAGGTTGATTATGATCTTGAGAACTCTATCCTATTCCCTTCTCCACCCTGGAAAGTTTGTATGAGATTTATTTCACTGCCCTTGCCAGGGTTTTAAAAACTTCTTCTAGATCCACATCCTTGCTTGTTTGAGGATTCTTAGGATTGATCAATTTAACACCCTCCCTTTTGGGAGGTTTTCCTGAAACCTTGATATTATTCTCAATTTGCATCGACATTAAGAAGGATTTCCTTAGATTTGTAGGGTCCTTGTGCCTTAGATAATATGATGCCTTCTTGTCAAAGGCATCACAATATTTAATTACGCAACACACATCACTTGGTATCAATATTACAGGTGGTCTATTTAAAGTATTGTTGAATCTGGTATTAAAATCTTGAATAGGCTCATTAGGGTTTTTCTTAATATTACCGAATTCAAATAGAAGAAACCTTGGATAAGTTTTATCACCATATTGTTTCTTAAAAACATGTTTTAATGAGAGACAAGAATTAATATAAATAGCCAACAAAGATTTATACCAATCCCGAACATCTTCTTCTAAAGTATAAATAAACATTGTCAAATAGACATCCTCATGTTTGATCTCAAATCTTCCATGATGTTAACAAAAATCCTGAGATGCTAGTCACCACTAATATCATTGTTTCCTTGAAACTTTGGTAACCTATTTCTTAGATCGTTCAGTACTAGATTAAGATATCCCATTATCCCTTGAAAATTTATGGGTCGATATATGCTTACAAAAAATGGGTTTCTACGTAGAGGTTGAGCCATGTTATTCTGGGGGATATAGACAAAAATGGGGTTGAAAATGTTGGTAGTAGCTATGGTAACATTTGGGATAGTGGAATGGGATCCCCCAAGGATAAATACCTTAATAACTCCCTCTCACTATGAATCTTACTATCTTGAAACAAAAGAAAGAAAATTTGAAAAATACCTTGATGATTTGTAGAGGAAGTACCCTCACCAAAATGAGTATGTAAGTTACCTCTAGGGCTATGTGTTTCAGATTGATCAGACGTGATAAAGTAATCTTCAAATAATGGATGACCTAAATAAGGAGTAGAAATTTATTTTCTTTCTATCTCCTAACCATGTAATTATTTCCAGATTTGTCTTCTTATTTGAATTTTTTCCCCTAATTCTAGAAATAATTTTCTAGTCTGATCCAACTTGAAGAAATACCTTCTTCTTTCCAGTGCTACAAAATTTTCAACCAATTTTAGGAAATAGAGACTTAAGGTATTGGTATTTACCAAATTTCTTTGGGATGAATGGATTCACCACTAGGATCTTGTATCTTAGACGTGTAAACCACTTGAAACAACTGGCTAATTGAATCTGAATGATTATTTCAACAAATCTTAGAAAATTTCATCATCCTTTATCAAATTTACTCCTAGCCGAGTGAGGTTTAATGGAAATCCTCCTCAAACAAAGAAAATATCAAGCAATTAAATTATGATCTAGCTCATTTTTTGCAAATTCGGATAAAGGATTGAATATAGATCATAGATTTACATTCAGATATACCTTACACATTACCTGGGCTAAATATTTATATATATTTACGTCCCTAGAAACGGTGCCAAAGTGGTGTTGGTACCCAAATAGGTTCTCCTTGTGAAGTCCAGTAGGATCAATAGGTTGAGTAGGATGCTAAGAGAAATATAGATTAGAATTTAAGTCATTTGGTTGCTGTGGAAGGATCTAACCGAATATTTGAAACTCGAGCTTGGAAAAGTTTGATAACACCGTGCTAAGGGTTTGACCTACCTTACTACTTGTTGTCTCCAAATCACTGCATCCTCTGATTGGCTAGAATTTGAACAGGACATTCGGTGTGATTGGGACTCATGGTATAGCCACTTAAGCTATGGGACTTGGGCTCGAGGTTAACCTCTGGAGAAGGCTAGCTTCCTCTTCCTAAACTAAGTGTTGTACTACTCCTAATGTAATAAAATGGCTATCTAGTCATATGCTAACATTTCATGGGTTTTAGGGAAAGATATTTGTAGAAATGAAACTATACTAGGGATGGTGATGCACCAAATAAAGGATGTTTCTAGACTCAGGTCCTTGTTAATTTGAAGAGGGTGTGTGCCCCACAGGTCAACTTCACCTACTACAACTTAGAGAGGGTACAGAATAATAAAGGATAGGAAGCACACGTTCCCTTTGTTAAACTAAATTAGAAAAACAAGTTATCAGTCTTCCAGTGAAGAAGGGTGAACTTGAGAAGGGTGAATGGGAACCAAATCTCAACTGCATGCAATACTACATCACTTGATAAGCACAAAGCTCCAAGAACCTGCAATAGAAACATGAACTTGCACAGTGTACCTGCAAGCATGAGAAAAGGAAAAATGAAGTATAGAAGGATGAAAGGACTGAGATTAGTGTAGTGCCCACATTTTACACACCCAAATACAACAGTAAAATAACAGATAATTTTTTTTTGACTTACATTGCCCACTACACACAACACAACAAGGACTCCAAGTACAGGAACTTGACTCGCATGTGATAATTACATAATTCATTGACTCACATTGACATAAGAAAACAACACAGGCATGTCGATGCCACACCTTTCCCAATGAATGCTTACTAGTACTAACCCAACCACAAGAAAAAAATGACTTCAGGAATGGCGGACCCACAACACATCATTTCTTTAATTGTATTTTAGTTACGATTAACATTCTAAGAACATTATTGTGAAAGGATGACTTTCTCCTTTTTCCATCTATAGAAACTTTAAGTTCATTCCACATTTAATTTACAGTTTGACCGTTTTAAGTTGGCTTCTTATTCTTTACAAAATTTTCCATATCTAACATACTAATTGGGCATAGTTCGGATGTAATTAAAATACTTAATTATCATGTTCTTATGTTGAACATATTCTTCTTCAATCATATATTCAGTGTCTACCTTTTTATTCTTACAACTTAAGTGGATGTGATTTGGTGTCCATATAACGATATTAGGTTTTAACGAAGATTTAGTTACAAGAAATATTTTTTTTACCCAAAACATTCCTCGGTCACGGTAAAGTTATTTTCCTACCATAGTTATTCTAAATCATTGACTTAATGAATTCCTTTTTATATTTATATATATCTTTTGTTTTCTCGTAGTTTGATCACAATAATGCAATACATATTTTTTGAAACACATAAGGATATTTAATTGAGATATAAGGTCTCTAAGAGCGGCATTATTCTGAACCTCAACTCTTGTTTTTTACTCTTATATGCTTTATTTTCTACGTCTCAATAGGGTCTTATTATTAGCATTGTCTTGTAAAAGGAGTTATGAAATTCTTGACTAACCTCTCGAAGACAAAAAACAAGATAAGGAGACTAGAAGCTACACACGCACCCTAAGCCAACATCCAAATCAAACGAGGTTTAGATTAATTCCCAATCTTCACCTAAGGGTCTACCCCTCAACTATGTATGAGTTTTAAGTGAGCGGAAAAATTTAAGCTAAACCACCTTCCAGGAAGGGCCAAGGTGTAATGTTGAGAGACACCAAGGTAATACATTTAGCTGAGTGGAGCAAAGGAGTTCATTAACAAGAGTTTAAGGCCTAGAACAACTAAGTCACAAACTCCATCTATGTTGTCTGGATCCAACAGGTTATTAACTCGATGAAGAAACATTAATTTTTTAAATCTATCTTCAGATGACAAGGTAGTATGCTAGGCTATGAAGGAGGAGTTAGCTTCACACACTCCAATAAAAGTTTGACTATGTCACTCCTATCAGATGGGTTTATGATAATGTCAATAAACATTCTGACTAAGACGTTAAGCCCATTCCTGTGCTCTAAATTGCCTAGATTAGGATGTTCCATCGAGTGCAAAGATTTATTTCATCCTACGGTTTTCAATGTCTTCTACAGTAAGGAGTATCGCGCAAGAAAAACAAGTTAAGCCCCGATGTTGAACAAGGGTAGAGTGTTTTCGATTTAATTCTCTTTATTACATTTACAAAGTATGAATGCACAAGATGACTCATTAATCATTTATTAAACACTAAATATGTACTACAAGATATTACTTCAAATTTATTTACCTTATATAAATATTAAGCCTTTTTACCAGGTGTACTAAAAATCAATTTGACCTATGATTAAATGTATATTTCCTAGATGTCCTTGAAAACCAACATCTCATACATAACAACAATTTATCAAATATAACCTTCTGTAACATGAGACAACATTATAAATTTATTCATTTAACAATGAACTATATAAATTACAATGATACTAAATGAATTACACTTCGCCTTTTCTTCGTCATTCTTTCATCCTACAAAACCACGTGAGCATGATATCAATGATAATTCACTGGCATGGCATCCACCCTACTCTAACATAATTTTCCTTTCTCATTTTTCCCATTTACATATAATAATAATTACAATTTGCAAGCGAAAGAAAAATTTTAGAGGCATGTATTTCAAGCATATCATTTCACTTCATTTTGTAACCCAGGAGAGAGAAAGAGAAGGGAAGAGAGAGAAAACACCATTTTTTCAAAAATTCTATTTCACACAAAAAAATACACTAGAGAGTTTTAAACAGTTATTTACATGTGTCGAATGTTTCCACGATGGTTTGGCAACCCGACAAGGGTCCCACAACTTTCTATTTTCAACTTTTTTTATTAGCTACAAAAACGTTCAAAACGGGCTCGGAGGCTAAGAAACTACTTTCAAAGGTTATCTTCTGATGAGAATGCACACCAAGATAAAATTTCTACGTGTCCCCAAATATACCAAGAATTCATAGTAACTGACGGAATTGGGAAAAAGTGAACGGTTTGCGTGTGGCAGCTAATTTTCCAGGGCTACTGGTCGTAGTTGACCTAGTTGCAAATGAACAAAAGTTATCTTGAGGGCTCAGAAAACCACATCCAAAACTAACATTTGATGGATGAGAACGTGATGAGACACTTCCTACAAGTTCCCCTATCTAAGGATAATTCATCAGAGTCAACAAAACTAAGAACTAGAAAACCATTTTCGAACGGCGACAAGTTTCCTGAAGCAACAAGTCGAAATTGGTCAAGTTTGACCTTGTCAAACTGCGACTGGAGGCCTACAAAATGTCTTTTCCAAACTATCTAGAGAAGTGATTTTCTCTAAACTGAATGTTCCATGCAATTGTCTAGCATAAACTCTAGAGGTTTGTGAAGATGAGAGATAAGTTCTCTATCCAGGTTTCAAATGGCGATTCAAAACGAAAGCCAACTTTCTAGATTTAACGGCTTTTTTTTACTGCAATAAACCAGTGTAATAGGGATCCTATAAGAGCATCAAAAGGGTCACATGTGTTTTTTCGGGGTAAATCTAAAGGTCAAGGTGACTCCTCACATAACGAGGTACACGAATAAAGCTTAACATCTCATTTTCAAAGTTACGAAGGGTACTAAAAAAGTCTCCAAAAATGCAAAAATTAACTATTTAAAACATGAGATGATCAATGTTATTACCGGAAAGTCAATTTCGTTTGGTTGATAAAACCATGTTGTAGCGATCTAATTGGATAGGAATTTTTCTACATCACCTTAGCATGAGGGTGGAAGTTTATGTTTTAATGCAAATGGGTTATTTTGACTTCGTGAGTTTTTGACATGACATTTCATTATTTTTGAAACGAGTTGAAATAAACAATTAACTGTATTAAAATCCTTATATTTTAAAAATTATTTTAAGTTGTAAATGAAAAATAAAATACAAGAGTTATGAAAGATGAGGGGAGGTGAACCATGCTTGGGAGGAACGGAGTTGGTCAAACCCACAGGCTTCGGTTCAACATCTCGCTTGGAACTTCATCAACCAGTTCATGAGCCTGGATCTAACCTCCACCATGTCACAAAAACTTCCTGATCACTTGAAGTTTTCCAACAGAATAAGTATTTACGTATGTGTTTCTAAAACCTTTTGAACAGATCCATTATGTGCATATTCTTACAATCCTGGAATTCCAACAAACAGTTCACACGCCTTTTCCACAAATCCATTTTGTGCATATCATTAGATCATGGCACTCCATGAGACCACATTTCTTTGAGGAATTCTATCAAAAAATTCATGTTCCTTTCCAAAAAATTCATTTTCTACATATCCTGCAGTCATTGTAGTCCAGGAGAACACATTTCTTTAAGGTATTCCGTCAAACACTTCACGTGTGTTGTCCATGCTACCACATTTTGCATACATTACAAGGGCAGTTCCAATACAACATATGACATAATTTTTCTAACCTTTTATGCTTTGATGGATGTGCATACCCTGTTTCAAATCTTCCATTTGGCATAGGTCGAGAATGCGTCGAGAAAATTTAAACTTAACATGTTGGAGATTTGTTTGTTTCATGATGAAATAGTGTGACTGTCTCATGAGGAAACCTGTGTCTGCTGTATACTACCGTCCTCACATTCCAAGAGAATTTGTCTCGTTCTTTCATTTTCTCAAACACTAAAAACAACACCCACCAATTCATTTGAAACTACCACATCTGAAAAAATTCCTCTATCTTTTTTTGCTTTGATTGGTGTCCACGCAGGTGTTTGGCGTGGGTTGGGAGGATGCTGGCACATGCTGGGAGACTAGGAAGAGGCTACACAACCCTGACACTCCATGAGAAGAACATTTGGTGTTCGATTTGCTCTGCCGCTACCCCCCCAAATTCACCCATTCCAAAAACAAAAGACAAAACCCTAACTGCGTTTTTTAAAAAAATTTCACCCTCCTCCACTTTATTTTGTTTTATTTTATATTAAATTATAAATGTATATTTTTACTGAATTAAGTGACATATAAACTTATGCTTTTCCCTACATTTTTTTAATTAGTCTATGACATATATTTATTTATTTTTAATTTTTCCTTTTACGAATGTAATTAATAATCTTCCTTTGTGTACAACAAACAACACAGTAACAAACAAGACTCTCCTTTTATGCGACCCGAGGATCGATCGATCGGAACGAAAAAAAATACAATAACATAAGGATAAATAATATTAACGTTGATAACATTCGACGATAGAAAATAATAAAACAAAATCGTCGATCGATATATATATAATAATAATAATAATAATGTTATTATTATTATTTTTACTGCACACAAATTTATGAACCCTATGTAGATCAAGGATTTCTGCACTTGTTACCTGTCCAAGTTAATGCACCAAACTAAACACAAAAACCCTAAAAAACTCAAATGAAATCAATACCTGATAGATTGGATAAGATCTGAAGATGTAGATGGAGAGAATCTGACGGAGACAAGATGTGCACACATGAACAATTCCGCAAAGTAGATCCAAGAAACCTGCGATGCACAAATCCTTGACAGAAAGAGATGACATTAGATGATATATGGGTGAACTACCCGGAAAGCGGGTCCGAGAAGTAATGAGCTTCCTCGGAAGATGTCAGTTCATGTTTTCAATCCAGAATAAAGACATACATGATAAAATATGTAAGCAAATATTTAGGTTTTCTGATTAAAAACATCAGACATAATGTAAAAGCTATAGCATAAACTGAAAGAAAGAAGGAAAATGTAAAAATAAAGTTGAAATTGTGTTACCTGAATTCTGTATTTTTCTGCAGACTGGTCAACATCGATTAGATAGTGATCGGTGTCATTTATTTGGGTCAGCATAAATTAGATAGTGATTAGAGTCATTTGTTTGGGTTAGCATCGATCAGGTAGTGATTGGCATCGATTGGACACACAGGTAGATAGAAGGCTAGAAAGTAAAAGAAGAAAGCAAACTAAGAAAAACGGATAAGACATAAGACTAGATTATTGAAGATTGATCATAAAGCAGATATTGAAGATGGAAAAAGAGGATCCAAGGTAGAAATTGATGGATTCTAACCAAAAAACTGAAGAAAGACCCGATCAGTGCTGATTTGGATAAACCGGCGTTGATTAAAGACTAATAAGATTTGACCAGACTGGATCGGAGTTGATTGAAAAGAATACCTAAAAAACACTTGATTGATGATTGATGATGACCAGGGTAGCTGTAGAGACCCGCAAGAGTTGTAGATATGTAGACAGAGTAACAATGCACCTCTCAAGGATTAAACTACACAAAACTCACTCTCTTCCTCTAATAATCTCTTTAATCATTTAGATGAAAGCAATCTCTAGGAAACCAGCTTCTGAATCTAACCAGAGAGGATCTCAGGTCGTAAATTTATAATTGGCACCGATCGAGATAAAATTGGTGCCATTCAGAAAAATCGGTGCCGATCAGGGAATAGACTCCCAAAGTGGCGAAAAGGAAATGAATTGGAAGAATAAGAATATTATCCCTCTGAATAAAATATGAAAAAATCCCGCTGCATGGTTTTAGGGGAGGATAAATAGGTGGGATGGATGGATAAAAATGATATGGGAGGTTGGAAATTGATATGGGGTAGATAAATAGTTGAAATAAATATAAAAAGATAGAATTACATGGTTAATTTTTGACTAACCATGGATGAAATATAATGGGGTGGAGAAAACTTAGGATAAGCCTCTAAATTAAATATTTAAGTAATACCCTAAGGGAGAAGTGGTGATATAAAGGTGCCCCGGGTTACCCGAGAGGATAAACGAACCTAGGGGACACTAAATTGGGTAACCAATTTTAGGTGTTTACATTTTCCCCTTTTTGTCAGGTGACTTGCGATAAGCAAAGCCATGAGACAAAAACAAGGAATTGGAAGAAAGGAAAAATAGCGATGATGTGATCCCCCTCAAAATAGGGATGGGGTGGCCCCAAATAGGCTAACCGATCCCGAGTTTGAAAAAGGTAGATGAGAAAGAAGGATATCCTAGCTAGATGTCTGGAGTATATGTGATCATTGATGACGCACATAAAAAATAGATACAAGGCAGTGACCTAAGGAGCTCACATTGGTAGGGTAGACTAGACAGTCTTCAACAAAGACGATGTTAGTGCCTACAGACCCTCTATCTTTAGGTTACAAAAAATGTGAGTTACCCATGTACAAGAAAGAACTAGGAATGGGTGATAACATAAAAAATATGCGCTGAAAGGTGAAAATAAGGTCATAACAACGATCAAATAAACAAGCCAAGCATCAAAACTTAGACAAGAAGGATGAAGTGATGGCCTCGAGAGGATAGCCACCGTGGAAATCGATATATGGCCACTATAGTGGACTTTGTAATAGAACCACTGTCAGACTGGGCATAACAGGTGTGCTATGGGTGGCACATGTAAAATATATAATGATGAGATGCCCCAAGTGGGGAATAACAAGTAAATTTGATCCATGAGTGAGACACATGTGAGGCTATGCAAGGTGATTAGGTACAAGTACCATAAAGAAAGATGTAATGAGGGTAGTAATGTGTTACAGGTGACACATGTGTAAGACATGATAACAGATGAGGATGAATTGTGTCTTGGTGGGACCAGGGGATGAAATATATCAAAATATCCCCAATTGGTGCTGATTGGATCCAATTAGTGTTGATTACCCCTAATCGATGTCGACCACAAAAATTGGCACCAATCAATAAAATCAGTGCCGACCGCTCCGAAAACCTATAAGTATAGAAAAGATGAATGGTAATGATTCATTTGCACTGTGACGATTGATTTAGAAAAAGTCAAAAATTGAATTTGAGCAACATGGAATCCTCCAGAAGTGGTCAGAAGAGGAAGAGGACATGACCAAGGGTAAGTGATCCTTCCTTGGTTTCGTACATTTAGTGTTTTGTTTTTTTTGTCATGTTTTTTGTAGTAGGAGGTAAGAGGGCTTTTTTAGCACTCTGCCTCATAATTGGCATCAATTTAAAAAATTGGTGCCGATTAGTAAGTGATCGGTGTTGATTAAAACACAATTGGAATCGACCATCAAGTAAATGGCACCGATTGGCATGAGTCGACGCCGATTGGAAAAAAGTGATATTTTTTTATTTTTGAGAAAGATTTTGATGAAAATTTAATGATGTGGATTTTGATAAATATGAAACTAATGACAATGTTTGATATCATGTAGGCATGATAGGTCTTATACATGTGGGATGCTATTCCTGAGCTACTGGAGACCATACTGCCAGATGTGACAGATGCTGAGTGGCATCATCTAGAGCTATCCAGACTAGGGGGTTTCCATTATTATAGGTGGGTACCACGAGATGTGGAGCTCATGCGAGAATTGGTGTAGCGATGGGATAGCCAGACCTACACATTTTGGTTTCAGACGGGTGAGATGACCATCACCCATGAGGACATCTACAAGATCCTCAGGTTACCAATTACAGGGGGCCTAATAGAGATCACCCCACGAGAGCAGTAGAGGTGGGCCCTGGTAAGATTATATGGGGACAGGGCAGATGATGTAGAGATAGTGTCCAGGGCTATGATGATAGCCTCACAGTACTGGTAGGATTACTCTCATAACAGATTGATAACCCTGATCCAGATGGCTATCTCGTACTATGCATTACTAGATTCCAGAGGTGGATGGTTCCCACTACTCCTTCTTGATTGTGTCTGTGACATTCTAGAGTTCATGTAGGTGTTTGCATTTGTTGATGCCTTACTGGCATAGATATATCACAAGTTGTGGATGTATACCAAAGGTACACAGAATAGGATAGATGTGAGTTTTGTGCTCCATTACTGGGCATATGAGCATATATCAGTGATCAGGCCATCTGGGCTTCCATGGATTCTAGGATTAGGGGGAGTCCTTGAGTATGGATTCCAACGATGGCGGGATGACATGGCCCTAGGAGATACAGGGAGATCCACAGAGTGGTACTCAGAGAGATTCAGGACTCTGACACTAGCACAGGTGATATGGAGACCATACAGGGTCTATCTGATATGGGCTAGATAGGATGCCCATCTGGTGGAGCTGAGATGCTATAGGGTAGTCAGGGGCCATAGGCCAGAGCTCTTAGAGCGAGTCCCATTTATATGGGTGATGAGGTAGTTTGGCTTGATTCAGATCATCCTGGCCATATATACACCATACCGACGAGATAACAGGGAGACAGACTTGCCTATATTGATCCCATCAGATCTACTCAGGGAGGCCCCACATCCCATAGATGATGATTATGATGCAGGAGTGGATGAGGGCTACGAGGCGTGGTACCACGCGGAGCTGCCATGACACCTCCTAGTAGTTACAGAGGTAGGTGAGGAGCATCTAGCAGCAGCGCTAGAGAGACTGGAGGGGGAGTATGCCACCCTGATATAGACACACCAGGCCACCCTCGAGGAGATCAGGACTTTGACAGAGGAGAGGGACACCCTTATACAGGAGAGAGACATCACTCGTTAGGAGTGGGATACATCGTTCCAATAGAGAGATCACTATCATAGGCATAGGGAGGCCCTTAGGGAAAAATATGGTGATACAAGCACCACCTTGGAGTCAGGGGCACAGGGTGCAGTAGTAGGAGGACCACCACCAGCAGCAATGCCATTGCAAGCACCCAATATGGTGAGTCTGAGTACCTATCAGGCTCTCCTTGCCGAGGTGAGATATTATGAGGACACCTTGACACAACATGCCCCGGATGTGCCTCGGTATGGAGCGAGAAGGAGGAAAATGATAACTACTGCTGGTGGTGCCTCGGAGGGTGTGAGCACCAGAGGGGATCAAGGAGGTGGTAGGGCCATGGTAGCAGGCATCTCCAGCTCTGTAGGAGATGGTTAGGAGTGATAGCCCAGACCCGAGGAGGGAGGAGGAGATATTGTTTTCCACCTATCTGATTTTATCATATAGATGTGATATTTTGTAGATATATACTGATGTAGCCTCGAGTTGAAGGAAGTTTTCTTTGGATATGATGTATACGGCTTGATTGGAAGCCATACATTCTTTTTTTCATACAGATATATGTATATATATATATTCATCATTTTTGTGTTATGTGATTGGATTCATGTATTTAATTTTTATAGATATAGATAGATGTTATGTAATTTTGATGGATATAGATGAATGTTATAGATGATATATGTGATTTGATTGATTTGTCATGGATAAATGGTTGATTAAATTAACATGTTTAAGATGTCAATTCAATTAAATGAGATAGATAGATGGATTCACATGTGTTTTTAATACATGCTTTTTGATGATATTATATGAGATGAATAAGATGAGCACATATAGATGATAGATTTGATTGAGTAAATTAACATCTTGAATGTCAATTTAATTGGATGAACAACAAATAATCATGGGAAATGTCTTTTGTGAAAGAAAGTGATGTAGTGATATTATCCTTTTAGAAATAAAAAGCACTACACCTAGATAAGAAAAAGAATGATGAGTTAGGCCCCAAACCGACCATAAATAGAGACCTCGATGGAAAATCAAAAGATGATGCACACAAGGCCATAGACGAGGTTAAAATAAACCCGACACTAGTTAGTCATAAAACAGATCTAGGAGATAGATAAGGATGGGAGATAAGTATACATCTTGTTAGAACACATGAAGGATTAAATACATGCCCATATGGAGAAAATAGGATCTCCATATGATCGAAAAGTTCTCATATCATAGCTTCATAATTTTTTTCTTTTGATAGAAAAGGAAACTGATCGATGCCAGAAGGTTGCTAGATATAGAAAGACTGATCGATATGGGAAGTCTTTCAGAGATGCTAAAAAGTGAACAAACTGGCCAATAAAGGAAGTTTGTTACTGCAAAGGCTAAAAATGCCATAAAATAAACAACCATCCTTCAAGGAAGTGATCTGTAGTTTGACTTTGATGATAGCCATCCTTCGAGGAATGATCTATATATTTTTGATTTTATTTGATAAGGCACAGATAACTATCCTTCGAGGGATTAGTCTATATTTTAGGACTAGGATAACATCTCTTTTTTTTTAAGCTTTGGAAGAAGCTGGTTTTAAACCAGATAGATCAGATAGAGGGGAATAAGATGTATTATAAGAACGTACTTATGCCCCAAAGTTGTTTTGATCAAGATGAACACCTAGGGTGGAGGAAGTAGTGATTAAGGTATTCCTACTATCAGAAGGAACAAATCAATAAGGAAAATTCCATGAGGAGAGTTGTGGTACTCATATTTAAGGTATAAAAGACATAATGCAGAGAACCACATAGTTCTAAATCACTACGAAATGTATGACTGGTTGTAGATGGGTGGAAGATCAAATGGTGACTAAGATCATGTAATATAGATATTAACAGTAGAAGGGCCTTAGATTCAAAGCATTAAGAGGCTCCATTTTAGGTAAACCATCCATGGAAGACAGGCAATAAGCCCTGGACCCACACTTATGAGTGACAATATACGGTCCCATCTAGTTAGGAGTAAACTTACCACGTTGACTCCTTTCCAGAGTAGTGAGACTTTGGTTTTCTTTAAGAACAAGATCACCAACTTAGAAGTCACACCAATACAAATGCTTGTTATAAGCACACTTGACACACTCAAGATAGACTTGATGATGTTCAAGAGCATTGAGATGATGTTCATCTAACAACTCAAGTTGTGCTAGATGGTTTTGACGATAGTCCTCATCAGAGACAAACTCTCTGAGAGAGATGCAAAGAGAGGGAATCTGGACTTCTAAAGGAAGGACAACCTTAGACCCATAGAAGAGAGAGAAGGGAGTAGCACCGGTAGGGGTACGAATGCTAGTCTGATAAGCCCAGAGAGCAAAAGGGATGTGTAAGTTCCAATTCCTACCAGCTCCACTAGTTACCTTTGCAAGGATATTACGCAAAGTTTTATTAGAAGCCTCAGGTTGGCCGTTGGATTGTGGATAGTATGGAGAAGAAAAGCTGAGTTTAATATGGAAAGTGTCACAAAGGTTCTGTAAATATTTGTTTTTGAAGGACTTTCCATTATTTGTAATGATTTTATAAGGAACACCAAAGCGATAAATGATGTGCTGATAGACAAAATCAATAATAGGTTTAGCTTTGGTCGACAAAAGAGGAATAGCCTCCACCCATTTAGTGAAGTATTCTATGGTAGTAATGATAGAGTGATTTCACTATGAAGAAAGTGGATTGATGAGGCCAATGAGATCAAAACCCCATTGTGAAACAAGCCACAAATCTGCTGTGGGTTGCAAGGCCTAGCTAGGGATATGTGTGAGATTATCGTGTTGTTGAAACTTAATACATTTCTTGACATAGTCGTAGTAGTCTTGATTAAGAGAAGGCCAATAATAACCTAAATGTAGGATGCACTTAGACATGGCCAAACCACCAAAGTGTCCACCACAAATACCATCCTGAATCTCCTGAATGGCTTTAGATGATTCAGGGGTTTTGAGGCACCGAAGCAAAATACCATCAAAGCCACGTTTGTAAAGGATTCGACCCAAAATAGTATAGTGGTTTGCGCATTGGATGAAAGATATTTTTCCATTGGAAGTCAGATATGGAGGAAGCACTGAACGGGATAAATAATCAAAAATTTGCTGTTACCACTCATCTTGAGTGTCAGTCATGATGGCATTAATTGAAATTAATTGCCTAAGATGAGATGGTTGTTCGAATGCTGAAAACCCACATAAAGTTGTGAGTCTTCAGTAAAAGGAGGAATAAGCGAGGATAAAGAATCCATCGTATCTGTGAATCAGTTTGCAGTGCGAGGAATAGACTAGATAGTAAATTTATCAAAATATTGAAGCTGAAAGAGAACAATATCGCGATATTTTTGAAGGATATCATTTTAGCACTAATATACACCAATGAATTGATTAACGATGAGCTCAGAGTCACCGAAGATGTTGATATGGCGAACACCAAGATTACTGGAATTTTGAAGACCTAAAATGAGAGCTTCATATTCGGCCATATTATTGGTACATTCAAAGTTAAGCTTGTGTGTGACGGGGATAGGTGCACCCCAAGGAGGAATCATGATGAAACCTGTACCTCCCCCTTACTGACACTTGAAGCCATCAAAGAAGAGTTTGAATTTAAATGGAGACAAACCAAAATTGATTTGTTGGATGTATTCATCTGGGAATTGAGCGAGGGGGACTTGGGTGTCTGGAAGAGGAGTATCAGCTAATTGATCCACAATGACCTAACCCTTGATAGATTTCTGTGAGATGAACTTGAGGTCAAACTCTGTCGTGAGCATGAGCCAACGAGTGATACGATTATTGTGAAAAGGTTTCACATGCATTTTATTGAGTGGATTGACACTTGGAACAATGTAAGTTTTATGATTAAGGAGGTAATGAAGAAGTTTAGAAGTTGTGAAAAAGAGA